>JAMZAV010009527.1:0-24317 GCA_024449915.1 Sweltsa coloradensis | reverse complement strand
CCCCCCTCTAGAAAATCCAAACAATTTGGGTGAGCTAAAAAACTTAATAATTATTTAAAGACAGGGACCAGCCAATAATTGATGATCATTGGGTAGTTCTACTGGGGTAGTAGGGCCCCTGCATGCACAGTACGTTGATAAACGGTTTAAACAAGCTGCTCGGGGTTCATAGGCTTCCAGTCAGAACAGTACTTCGCGGAACGTATGGGGGGAGCCCCTTTTCCCCCACAAAGACACTGTAGGTAGTATTTTTTAGGATTTTTAAACAGCAAAGTTATTCGCGCCCCCAAGATATTTGATTATTATGCTATTTTATGATCCTTTTGCAGTGACGCCAGAAATTTCATCGATTATACAAGAGGATAGGAAGCGAGGGCATGACTGCAAAAAACGCTCGTTTTTTAAAAGCTACCATGCAACGGGTTTTTGTTGGGGCCCAAATTAGAGGAAAGGGGAAATTTCTACAAAAAAATAAACGATTTTTTTTGGGGCACTTCCGTGGTAGGGGCAGGGGATGAACTGCGACTTTTTAAAAAGCCCAACATAAAGAGGCTCCCAAGTGCGGGGTGTGTGATATTTTTAAACCTTTCCCTATACTATAAAAAAGATTCTATCAAAGACGACGTGGGAAACTAGGGCGCTTTAACGGTTAGGTCATTTTGTGCGCCTTGATTTTTTAAGTTTGGTGTGTTTTGATGAAATATTATTTTCTTATTCTCGTTTTTGGATAGTGGGGAAAAACACTTCCGTAGGGGGAATTTGTAAATATAAATACAATAAATTTTTTAAAAAAATGTGTTTTAATTTTGTTGATTGTTTGATGATTGTTTGGATATTGCTTAACTTCTCATATTTATTCAACTTGACTAATCGAGACGAAGGGGGGGCGAAAGGGTGACGCGGGGGGAAAAAGGGGTGGACAGGCCTTGCGGGTCAGAACCAGCCAAAAGCATAGGGGAGGGCAGGGGTTCCCCCACGTCGTGGTCGTCCTGTCTGTGTCATCATCCGTCCGTGTTGTCATTGTCGTCCCCGTGGGGGAGGTAGTCAAAGAAAAGGGGGAAAGTCCCGTTAAATTTAAATTATTTATGTGAAGAACAAAATAAATTTTCTCAGTGTATATATTTTTAAAAAAAGAAAATTATAAAAGTAATGGCAAAAAAAAGTTATTTTTGAATAAAAAATTTAATTTAAGAAATGTGTATGAGGAAATACTTAAATTATTTTAAAAAAATTTATTTTGAATAAAAAAATTTATAAAGTTTTTCCTTTGTCATAATATGTAGAATTCATATGTTTGGGGAGATCAAATGCATGTGCAAGGCTCATATTTTTCAATTCTGCTAGCATATGATGTAGGGTTTATGTAAACCTACATAAATGTGCCACTTTTGGGAAAAACCTTTATCTATGGTTAGAGAATACGTTTTAAAGCGTTGGGGCCCTTTTCAAATTTCTGGAGAATAAGACCTCTACTTTACGTGAGAGTCGAGACTAAGATCGAACTAGTCAGTGGGGGGCATCTTTTGAAATTTTGTTTTTTTGCACTACATCCGAAGACCCCCCGTCACAAACCAAAAAACGTAGTTTCAACCACTTTTGACATCGGGAACGGTTTAAATAAACGTCGCGGCGCGGGAAGCCCCCAAAGCAGCCCGATAATGGATCATTCCACACACAACAGCCACACAAAAGATCAGAGAAGGGAACACAAGGGTTCTGTTGCTGCTAAAGCAGAACATGTTTACAATGGTATTTAGGCAAACCCCCTGGCAATGATGAAGGTTTAGATTATATTTCACTTTTTCCACCACTCCAACCAATACCTTTAAAAACTTCGTGGAAAAAAAGGGCGCTTTAAAAGGTTTGTCATATGGCCCCCTATAATGTAAAATAATTAAATGGGTTTTTTTTTTTGATTTTTTTTTGGGGGTATTGCTTAACGTCACATATTTTTTCAACTTGGGTAATTTAATTGGATATTGCTTAACGTCCATATTTTGCAACTTTGGGTAATTGAATTGGAATTGTTAACGTCTCTATTTTTGCAATTGGGTAATTGAATTGGATTTGCTTAAAAGTCAATTAACAAATTTTTCGAGACGAAGGGAGGGACGTAAGGGGTGAGCGGGGGGGAATTTTATTGGATATTGCTTTAACTTTTTATATTTATGCAACTTGGCTAATCGAGCGAAGGGAGGGACGTAAGGGATGACGCGGGGGGACAAGGGGTGGACAGCCTGTGCTGGTCAGAACCAGCCACAAGCATATGGGGGGGGCAGGGTTCCCCCACGTCGTGGTCGTCTCCGTCTGTGTCATCATCCCTCCGTGTTTTTCTTTTTCGTCGCCGTCGGGGAGGTAGTCAACGGGGAAGGGGTTTCCCTGACGACAGACCCAGAGCTCGCCATTAGTTTCAGGGAGTGAAACTCCCCTATTCACGGGCCAAACCGCGAGAAGGTGTCGAGTTGGAATTTGAAGGGGTGGACAGGCCTCTACTGGTCAAAAGCAGCCACTAGCATATGAGGAGAACAGGCTGTCGTCTCCGTTTGTGTCATCATCCGTCTGTGTTGTCATTGTCGTCGCCGTCGGGGAGGTAGTCAAAGGGAAGGGAAAAATTCCCCCACGACGACCCCAGACGCGGGGGTACAAGGGGGGGACAGGTTTTTGTGCTGGTCAAACCAGCCACAAGCGTATGTTAGCTCGTCTAAAGAAGAAAGTCCCCATACATCAAATGCCTCCAGCTCCAAAAACGCAGGAACCGGGAGTGTGGCGAAGACAGAGATGGAGGCAAAAAGACTGGGTACTTAAAAAGTCTGCTAAAATAATGGCCTCTTTCCTTAAAAAACACCAACAAGAATCCCAAAATGAAGCGACCCCTGTGGGCATTCATGGATGAATATAGATCACGAACCGAGGAGTAGCAAAACATTTCAAAGTTTCGCATTCAGCAAGATTTTACGAAATAAAATTTGAGGTTGTTCACAATATCACTTTTGATTATGTTGATGCTGTGTACAATTTAGTAGTGTAAATAAAGTAGATAACATTTTGTTTTGCAATGTGATGGATACATTATTTTATACTTGTCGCCGTCGGGGAGGTAGTCAAACCGATTATGAGACATACTTATTTGAATAGCCAGTTTTAAAGCCATATTGTTTGAATAGTTCCATAAAAGGCAGAGCAACACATTAAATACATACGCACAAAATTTGTCTAGGCCTACTTATCAAAATAGTTACATATCACATCAAAATTGCAATGTATTTAACTTATCTTTAAATAAATAAATAAATTGTATTTAGAGTCTATCCACTCAGTTATATAACTGATTTTCAGTGGAAGACTTTAAATCAAAGCGTGGTAGGCCTATTGGATATTGCTTTACGTCTCATATTTATGCAACTTGGCTAATCGAGACGAAGGGAGGGACGTAAGGGATGACGCGGGGGGACAAGGGGTGGACAGGCCTGTGCTGGTCAGAATCAGCCACAAGCATATGTCAAGGTCAGGGGTTCCCCCACTTCGTGGTCGTCTCCGTCTGTGTCATCATCCGTCCGTGTTGTCTTTGTCGTCGCCGTCGGGGAGGTAGTCAAAGGGAAGGAGTTCCCCGACGACGACCCAGAGCTCGCCATTAGTTTCAGGGAGTGAAACTCCTCTTTACACGGGCCAAACCGCGAGAAGGTGTCGAGTTGGAATTTGAAGGCCCGGCTAATCGAGACGAAGGGAGGGAAGTAAGGTATGACGCGGGGGGAAAAGGGGTGGACAGGCCTGTGCTGGTCAGAACCAGCCACAAGCATATGGGGAGGGCAGGGGTTCCCCCACGTCGTGGTCGTCTCCGTCTTGTGTCATCATCCGTCCGTGTTGTCATTGTCGTCGCCGTCGGGGAGGTAGTCAACGGGAAGGGGTTCCCCGACGACGACCCAGAGCTCACCATTAGTTTCAGGGAGAAGAACTCGCCTAATCACGGGCTAAACCACGAGAAGGTTGCGAGTTGGAATTTGATGGGATGATTAGACCCACCCACCCTATGGCGATTTTAGGGGATTCTTTTTTGGTTATTTAGGGTTTTTTTTTCGGAATCCAATGATACCAAATTCAAATTCGCTTCTGTTGTTATTTGTCCTTGGTCAACTTGGATAGACCCAGGACTAGGAGGCACTTTTCATAATTGTTAAGTAGATTGAACTTGGTAGTACTAACTTAGTTATTACCTGGTCAAAGGACAATTTTCTTAGACACAATAAGTGTCTCGTTACTTGATAAATCTCTGTAAGTAATGTTACGTTGGTACTTTGTTCATAGGTGTGGGCCTACAAATCCCAATAGAGAATCGGGAAGAAAAAAATTTGGAAGAGAAAGAACTCAATAGTTCAGAAAACTATCATATCAGAGTGAATAACAACTTTCAAACCAATAGTCGACTTACCATCGAAGAGATCAGACAGAGGGCTGAATTGGGAGCCGACTTAGAGTTTAAAGCCGTGACTCGAGAGGTTGCAGAGAGCTTGGCCAAGGGCATTGCGTCACAATACCAGCTAGGAACGTTCCTACAAGGTTTGTTGCTGTTTTGTTTTAGTTTGCTTTTTTTTGGCTGCTTTTACTTTACTCTTGTCTATGTTGATTCTGTGGGTATTGTTCCAAAAATAATAATTCTAGGCACATTTTTCCAAAAGCAAGTACGTCAAGATCAGTTCCCGATGAAATAAGACCTATTTAATTGCAGCTCCGACATGACAATATAATGAGTGTTAGTAGTTTATTGATTTTGATTGGATATTGCCTAACGTCTTAGTAGTTAAAATAGTAAACTAGTTAATTGATTAATTGGAAATTGCTTAACGTCTCATATTTATGCAACTTGGCTAATCGAGACGAAGGGAGGGACGTAAGGGATGACGCGGGGGGACAAGGGGTGGACAGGCCTGTGCTGGTCAGAACCAGCCACAAGCATATGGGGAGGGCAGGGGTTCCCCCACGTCGTGGTCGTCTCCGTTTGTGTCATCATCCGTCCGTGTTGTCTTTGTCGTCGCCGTCGGGGAGGTCGTCAAAGGGAAGGGGTTCCCCGACGACGACCCAGAGCTTGTCATTAGTTTCAGGGAGTGTTACTCCCCTATTCACGGGCCAAACCGCGAGAAGGTGTCGAGTTGGAATATGAAGCTTTTAACTTCTTATCTGACTGACCGACTACAATGCGTCGAATTGACCGAACTGGAGGAAAACAGACTAACAAAGACTAGATCGGACTATGAAAAAGAATTTTGCGGCGTTTCACAAGGATCAATCCTTGGCCCACGATTTGTTATTATCTTTGTTAATGATCTACCTCATCACATAGAGGATGCAGAGATTTTTTCAGATTACTTCACCACAAGTATTTCAGCTACTGAGACAATACAGCTACAAGAGCAGGCAGATAAAAGACTTACCAAATGCACAAAATAGTTTACGGTGAACAAACAACTGTAAAACTCTGCAAAAACTAAATTTATTCAATTCCATTCATTTTAAAAAAACACATCGATCAACCACAAACCTTGCCTAAAAAATTCACATGTTAAATCCACAGAAGAATCAGCTATACAAGCAAACTTATAAGAAATAATTTATTTATTTATTTATTTTTGGATATTGCTTTACGTCTCATATTTATGCAACTTGGCTAATCGAGACGAAGGGAGGGACGTAAGGGATGACGCGGGGGGACAAGGGTGGACAGGCCTGTGCTGGTCAGTACCAGTCACAAGCATTTGGGGAGGGCAGGGGTTCCCCCACGTCGTGGTCGTCTCCGTCTGTGTCATCATCCGTCCATGTTGTCATTGTCGTCGCCGTTCAGGGAGTTAGTCAAAGGGAAGAGGAAAGTTCCCCGACGGGGACAGAGCACTTGATTGATTGATTGGATATTGCTTTACGTCTCATATTTTTGCAACTTGGCTAATCGAGACGAAGGGAGGGACGTAAGGGATGCCGCGGGGGGACAAGTGGTGGACAAGCCTGTGCTAGTCAGAACCAGCCACAAGCGTATGGGGAGGGCAGAACTTCTGTGCGAACTTTGAGCAAATTAAAAACTTATAAAAACTCATATATCAATGCGATTTAGAAAAGCGTTTGCAAAACTTCCTAGTTCATAATGTAAGTGCCCTACTTCAGAGCTAGAGATTTAGAATGATTTTGGCATGTTTTATTGAAGGTAATGATACTGATCAGATCAGGCATTGACCTGCGTATGGTCTACATGAGAACATCGATGCAGACTATGTCAAAGTACTTGGACAGTAGTTTCGTATTTCCAGATTAATTTTATTTTTGATATTGCTTAACGTCTCATATTTATGCAACTTGGCTAATCGAGACGAAGGGAGGGACGTAAGGGATGACGCGGGGGGACAAGGGGTGGACAGGCCTGTGCTGGTCAGAACCAGCCACAAGCATATGGGGAAGGCAGAACTTCTGTGCGAACTTTGAGCAAATTATAAACTTTAAAAAAACTCATATATCAATGCGATTTAGAAAAGCGTTTGCAAAACTTCCTAGTTCATAATGTAAGTGCCCTACTTCAGAGCTAGAGATTTCGAATGATTTTGGCATGTTTTATTTTAGGTCATGATACTGATCAGACGAGGCATGGACCTGAGTATTGGATACATGAAAACTTCGATGCAGACTATGTCAAAGTACTTGGACAGTAGTTTCGTATTTCCGGATATATTTTATATTGGATATTGCTTAATTGATTGGATATTGCTTATCGTCTCATATTTATGCAACTTGGCTAATCGAGACGAAGGGAGGGACGTAAGGGATGACGCGGGGGGACAAGGGGTGGACAGGCCTGTGCTGGTCAGAACCAGCCACAAGCGTATGGGGAGGGCAGAACTTCTGTGCGAACTTTGAGCAAATTATAAACTTAAAAAAACTCATATATCAATGCGATTTAGAAAAGCGTTTGCGAACATTCCTAGTTTATATGTAAGTGCCCTACTTCAGAGCTAGAGATTTCGAATGATTTTGGCATGTTTTATTTTAGGTCATGATACTGATCAGACGAGGCATGGACCTGAGTATTGGATACATGAAAACTTCGATGCAGACTATGTCAAAGTACTTGGACAGTAGTTTCGTATTGCCGGATATATTTTATATTGGATATTGCTTAATTGATTGGATATTGCTTATCGTCTCATATTTATGCAACTTGGCTAATCGAGACGAAGGGAGTGACGTAAGTGATGACGCGGGGGGACAAGGGGTGAAAGGCCTATGCCGGTCAGAACCAGCCACAAGCGTATGGCTTATCGTTTTATATTTATGCAACTTGGCTAATCGAGACGAAGGGAGGGACGTCAGGGATGACGCGGGGGGACAAAGTGTGGACTGGCCTGTGCTTGTCAGAACCAGCCACAAGCGTATGGGGAGGGCATAACTTTTGTGCGAACTTTGAGCAAATTAAAAACTTTTAAAAAATCATAAATCAACGCGATTTAGAAAAGCGTTTGCAAACCTTCCTGGTGTATATGTAAGTGCCCTACTTCAGAGCTAGAGATTTCGAATGCTTTTGGCATGTTTTATTTTAGGTCATGATACTGATCAGACGAGGCATGGACCTGCGTATGGTCTACATAAAAAACATCGATGCAGACTATGTCAAAGTACTAAGATTGATTGGATATTGCTTTACGTCTCATATTTATGCAACTTGGCCAATCGAGACGAAGGGACGGACGTAAGGGATGACGCGGGGGGAAAAGGCGTGGACAGGCCTGTGCTAGTCAGAACCAGCCACAAGCGTATGGGGAGGGCCGAACTTCTGTGCAAACTTTAAGCAAATTAAAAACTAAAAAAAAACTCATTTATATTAACGCGATATAAAAAAGCGTTTGCGAACCTTCCTTGTGTATATGTCAGTGCCCTACTTCAGAGCTAGAGATTTCGAATGATTTTGGCATGTTTTATTTTATGTAATGACACTGATCAGACGAGGCATGGACCTGCGTATGGTCTACATGTAAACATCGATGCTGACTATGTCAAAGAACTTGGATTGATTGGATATTGCTTTACGTCTCATATTTATGCACCTTGGCTAATCGAGACGAAGGGAGGGACGTAAGGGATGACGCGGGGGGATAAGGGGTGGACAGGCCTGTGCTGGTCAGAACCAGCCACAAGCATATGGGGAGGGCAGGGGTTCCCCCCACGTCGTGGTCGTCTCCGTCTGTGTCATCATCTGTCCGTGTTAGTCTTTGTCGTCGCCGTCGGAGGTAGTCAAGGGAAGGGGTTCCCCGACGAAGACCCAGAGCTCGCCATTAGTTTCAGGTAGTGAAACTCCCTATTCACGGGCCAAACCGCAGAGAAGGTGTCGAGTTGAATTTGAAGCCCAAAGTACTTGCGACAGTAGTTTGTATTTCCGGATTCATTTTATTTGGATATTGCTTTACGTCTCATATTTATCCAACTTGGCTAATCGAGACGAAGGAAGGGACGTCAGGAATGACTCGGGGGGACAAGGGTGGACAGGGCTGTGCTAGTCAGAACCAGTCACAAGCGTATGGGGAAGGCAGAACTTCTGTGCGATCTTTGAGCAAATTAAAAACTTAAAAAAAACTCATATCTCAACGAGATTTAAAAAAGCGTTTGCGAACCTTCCTTGTGTATATGTCAGTGCCCTACTTCAGAGCTAGAGATTTCGAATGATTTTGGCATGTTTTATTTTATGTAATGACACTGATCAGACGAGGCATGGACCTGCGTATGGTCTACATGTAAACATCGATGCTGACTATGTCAAAGAACTTGGATTGATTGGATATTGCTTTACGTCTCATATTTATGCAACTTGGCCAATCGAGACGAAGGGACGGACGTAAGGGATGACGCGGGGGGACAAGGGTTGGAAAGGCCTGTTCTGGTCAGAACCAGCCACAAGCATATGGGGAGGGCAGGGGTTCCCCCACGTCGTGGTCGTCTTCGTCTGTGTCATCATCTGTCCGTGTTGTCTTTGTCGTCGCCGTCGGGAGGTAGTCAAAGGGAAGGGGTTCCCCGACGAAGACCCAGAGCTCGCCATTAGTTTCAGGGAGTGAAACTCCCTTATTCACGGGCCAAACCGCGAGAAGGTGTCGAGTTGGAATTTGAAGGCCCGAAGTACTTGGACAGTAGTTTTGTATTTCCAGATTCATTTTATTTTGGATATTGCTTAACGTCTCATATTTATCCAACTTGGCTAATCGAGACGAAGGAAGGGACGTCAGGGATGACGCGAGGGGACATGGGGTGGACAGGCCTGTACTAGTCAGAACCAGCCACAAGCGTATGGGGAGGGCAGAACTTCTGTGCGAACTTTGAGCAAATTAAAAACTTAAAACTCATATCTCAACGAGATTTAGAAAAGCGTTTGCGAACCTTCCTAGTGTGTATGTAAGTGCCCTACTTCAGAGCTAGAGATTTTGAATGATTTTGGCATGTTTCATTTTAGGTAATGATATTGATTAGATTGATTGGATATTGCTTAACGTCTCATAATTATGCCAAAGCATGGACCTGCGTATGGTCTACGGCACTACGGAACGCATTGACTGCCTAGATGAAATGACACTCTTTATGAAAGCTAGTTACGACGTGAATAAATACCGCGCTTCTTGGGAACGCCAAAGTAATAACAGCGTGGCGTATGTCGCTTCAAGACCGTTCGTTTTTGGAGTACACGGGCAGTACACTACTCATCTAGAAGGAATGACTCCCCAAGAGATGTAATGTTCCCCAAAATAGAACTGTTGCGAAGGATCCGGCCTGGAGGACCACAAAATATGTAGACCGAAATAGGAACAAAGTACTAGTAACCCAGTATAACGACACAACTGACTTCCTAGTACCATGTCATTGCAATGGACACATCGAAATTTCAAAAAATTACCTTGTATGTGTTATAGTTGTTTTGTGTTATAGGGTTTTGCTTCGCCTGTGATATTGTAAGTTAATGAAATTAGCTTATGGTGCATTTCATGAATATATTGTTTTAAATGATTTTATTTATAAAAGAAAAAAATTAAGAAAAATGATCGTACACTAGCCTAATCAGCAAAAGCTCTTCAGTTAAAGATTAGCAGTCTCCTATTCCTCGAACCGAGAAGAATTAGTTACAGATGTGCACGACACTTGTTATGAATATTTCATGTTAATGTTAATGTTAATGTTAAATAGTTAAAACTTCGCCACACTCATCACAAATCGGAGGATCTTCACCTCTTAGAAGATATCCGTGAGTGGGGTATATGTGCGTGATTCTAAAACGAGCCAGAACCACATCTTCACGGCGAGAGTAGCGACGTGAAGAGATCCAGGCTGCCGTGCTATTCTTGATTTGACGCAATTTATTGTTTTATATCTTGTTCCAGGAATATTGCCATTGCTCTTCAAGCTTTTGTTTACAAAATGCTTTTAAATCTGAAGGAATGATTAGCTGACAGTCTATGCTGTCCTTTTCGCATGCTGATTTTGCACATTTGTCTGCTACTTCGTTACCTAAGATCCCGCAATGACCAGGGACCCAACAAAATACTACAGACTTTTGTTTATAGGAAAGATTTGTAAGTATAATCTGAATCTTGTGAATTATGGGATGACTTGGATAAATTTCAGACATTGCTTCCAGGGAACTTAAAGAGTCTGTGCAGATTAGAAACTTTGATTCGTTACTCCTTTGGACATATAGTAGGCTTTGAAGTAATGCAAAAAGTTCAGCATTATACACACTGAACATTGGGTGGAGGTGGAAAGTGAAGCTACCCGCATCAATAGTATAAGCACAACCAACCAAATCATTATCTAGAGCCATCTGTAAAGCTGCAGCTATAGTCATATAAAATGAGAACATAATTCTTGAAATAATGCTTAAAATTGAGTATTGGATGTAAAACCCTTTTGTATCGAGACAGTTTGGTAATGCAAGTCGGTTTGCAGAACGTCCTTGGTGGAATTGAACCGTACGACGTTATGAAGGCTAAAGGTAATGTTATGTGCAATTTCTCCAACAGCTCAAGCGAACGAATGCCTACTGGTCTAATTGCTTTTGGACGTAAGAAATAACGATTTTAAAAAGGGGGGGGGTCTAAAACTGCATTGTAGGATGGATTTTTTGGGTAACCTTTAAAAGACGCCACATAATTAAGCATCTCCAGTAACGTAGAATAAAAACAAAGACACGTGTACAAACATACATGCAATACATAACTCTAAAATGACAAATACACAGGAACATTGTACAAACATATACATATATAAAAAAGAAAAAAAAAGAAACAGGAAAACGCTAAAGTCCCGTCACGTTGATGGATGAGCGTTTTGTGAGTTTTTAGTTTGCGTGGGATCTCTTTATTTATCAAGTGCTTTTTGAACGCATTGTAGGTGATTGTTGTCAAGTTTCTATTGTAACTTGTTAATTGTTATGAAATACCTCAAAAAACTTAATTTAAAACCTTTGTTTATATGGTTTCTGGATAATGTTTTCAACTTTTTCTTTCAAAAAGCAATACATCACTATAACCTTAATGCCCATGTAAAATATGAACGTTCTAGCCCCACTCGTTTGGTCAGAATCGACCCAAATGTCACGAAAATATCGCACTAAAAATCGAAAAAAATCGTAAAAGTACAATATTCATGAGAAATATTTCTTCGATTGTACCCAAAAACGTGGCACGTCTAAGTTTAAAGATTTTGAAGGTCCCCTCAAAATTTCAACAAGATCGCATATGCCGTTTGCCCGGAATCTTGCGAACAAACAGACAGAAAAACAAAAGCCAAACAAAAAAACAAAACAAACACACAAAAAAACACCCGAGCTAAATTTTTTGGGGGGTCAGTGAAATTGAAGTCTTCGCTTCGCTCATCCAATCATAACCCGTGCTGTGTTAAGTGCTGAGAAAAAGGCAAGTCTAGTGAATTATCACTGTGGATATCAAGACAAGTTTATGAAATTTACTCACATGAATATGTAAGCCTTATACCTAAATTTTTCAGCCAACATTACACCGATTGGAAATAGTTTGATAGATAATCAGGAAACGTTGCCAACGGCGTCATAATGAATAGCATGTCAACATGATTCGTGTTTATTTTTATTTTTATATAAACTGTCATAGTTTGTCGAACAGATTACTAAGGTTAAGAAATGTGATGAGTTTTTCACTATTTTCATAAGACAAAAGTTCTTCATATGATAGATTTAAATTCAGTTGGAGTCTCAAACCTTCATACTTAGAGCAGTCAGTCAACAAATGATGAACGTATGGCAACACATCACACGTGTCGCAAATCGGAGCAATCTTATCTCGTGTTATTCGTGTTAAATCACAGTTACAAGATATAATTTTTTAAACGGTCATTTAAGTGTAGTATTGTGCTATAGATCACGTTGTAAAAAATAATTTTTGGGGTTTTTAGCCCCTTTAAGTAAATAAATTATAAGAATACCTTTCTTTTTTTATTCATTGTATCAATTCAGGCAACTGAAGGTATGAGAGAATTGTAAACATTAAAAAAAACTGTCAATACTGAATAGGATTGAAAAACTTTGACGTATTCGTTGATTGTAGCTTATCTCCTAAATGCTCCTCTCATCTAAATAACATAAGCATTGTTGTCGGTTATCGGGTGACACAACTGGCTTGAGTGACGAAAACATCTCCAAGGGAGAACAATAAAATAAGCAAGTTTTACTAACAAAATTGATTGATTGGATACTGCTTAACGTCTCATATTTATGCACCTTGGCTAATCGAGACGAAGGGAGGGACGTAAGGGATGACGCGGTGGGATAAGGGGTGGACAGGCCTGTGCTGGTCAGAACCAGCCACAAGCGTATGGGGAGGGCAGGGATTCCCCCACGTCGTGGTCGTCTTCGTCTGTGTCATCATCCGTCCGTGTTGTCATTGTCGTCGCCGTCAAGGAGGTAGTCAAAGGGAAGGGGAACGTCCCCGACGACGACCTCGTGCAAAACATATGAGATAGTTAAATAAATCCATGTAAGTTATGTAGACCAGACACGACCATTACCTCTTAGCCAATTCCACCCACATGGACATTAAATAGGTCTGGGAAACCGTTCTGCTGGTTTACGCTGTCCACTCAGAATGCATACTCGCTGTGATCTCCTCTATGTTGCCAGCTTTAAGACACTGTTACTGTCAACCTGGGTAGGATATCGTAGATAACAGAGTTATGCCTTTCTATTAACCGTGAGGCCAAGTATAGTAGCAGTGCTAATAGCGAGCCTGATCAGGAAGAACGTGGGTGTGAACCCTGGTTAGGTTTCCACGGACAATCAACAGTTCCATTGTCTGGTTCAGACTCCTACTGTGATGTCCTCACAGACGATATACGGCCAGGAGAGACGCTCCAAGGCGACCAGCCGAGTACCTTTCAAGAAAAGATTATATTTGACTGGTTGGATTGATTGATTGGATATTGCTTAGCATCACATATTAAATGCAACTTGGCTAATCGAGACGAAGGGAGGGACGTAAGGGATGACGCGGGGGGACAAGGGGTGGACAGGCCTGTGCTGGTCAGAACCAGCCACAAGCGTATGGGGAGGGCAGGGGTTACACTACGTCGTAATCGTCTTCGTCTGTGTCATCATCCGTCCGTGTTGTCTTTGTCGTCGCCGTCGGGGAGGTAATCAAAGGAAAGGGGAAAGTTCCCCGACGACGACCCAGAGCTCGCCATTAGCTTCAGGGAGAAGAACTCCCCTTATCACGGGACAAACCACGAGAAGGTTGCGAGTTGGAATTTGATGGCCTATTGTGTCCTGATGATTTATATACATTGTATAATATTAGGTCACTACCTCGCGAGCGTGTTCAATGTTAGCCAGCAAGAATGGATCAGCTATGGCGACTTGGTGGTGAAACGTCAGACGTTTGCGGCGGCGACGGGCGATCGGGCCCAGGAAGAACGGTCACCTGGTCTTCTACATCAGCCGCAAACAATTTCCGCGCCTCCTAAAGAGGAGGTAGAGGATAAATCTACGTCGCATGTATGCGCCATGTTCTAGGTCCAGTCCAGTCCAGGGATTAAGGAAAACAGATAGGGTGAACCTTGCATTTTATTCTAGAAGCAAGCCACTACTTGCCACAGTTACTTATTGGACCTAATTTATTGATTAAATCGATGGTGCCAAAATGAAATTGCCATATAGCACCACTGGCACAGTGGCGGACTGGGGGCCGCCCAGTGACACGTTGGATTATGTGTTTTTGTGTGTTCGATCAGTCGATCAAGCTGAGAGGGGATTCAAATCATTCCCTTTATTTCTACGAAGATAGAGTGGAAATCGGAATAGACAATTTTCAAAATTAACTGCGCATGCGCGAGCGCTTGCAAAGCATTATGGGAACTCGGACTTATCCACGAATGTGACAGTTGTTGGACTGTGTGTGTAGAATTAACGTACCCCATAGTTACTACATTAAATATTATTATTTGCTGTAATCTATCCCTCTTCAGCATAGGACTAGGTCCTAAAAGAAAATATATTGTTTGTTACGTGTTTTAAGTTTTTAGTGTTTTATTTGCAGTGAAGATGGAAAATAAGACTCAATCTAGGACTTTATGTTGTGTTGTGGGTTGTTAGAGTAGAAAAGCACGGGGATGTGAATTGTCCTTTCACACTTTCCCAAAGGATGAACGAGAGAGAAACGAATGGTTGCGTAGGATTAATCGACAGGGGAACACAAGTAAATACAGTACGTGGGTGCCGTCCAAATGAAGCATTATTTGCGGCATTCAGAGCCTCTGCCACACAGCCTCTGCGAAGGTCATCCATTAGATTAAACAATTGATTGATTGATTGATTGATTGGATATTGCTTAACGTCTCATATTTATGCAACTTGGCTAATCGAAATGAAGGGAGGGACGTAAGGGATGACGCGGGGGCACAAGGGGTGGACAGGCCTGTGCTGGTCAGAACCAGCCCCAAGCGTATGGGGAGGGCAGGGGTTCCCCCACGTCGTGGTCGTCTCCGTCTGTGTCATCATCCGTCCGTGTTGTCATCGTCGTCGCCGTCGGGACGGAAGTCAAGGGGAAGGGGAAAGTTCCCCGATGACGACCCAGAGCTCGCCATTAGTTTCAGGGAAAAAAATTCTTCTTATCACGGGCCAAACCACGAGAAGGTTGCGAGTTGGAATTTGATGGTAAAAATTAAATTGAAAGTACATCAGACTTATTGTTGCATTTCTTGTTTAGCTCTCTGATAACATGGAGATGGGGCAGCCAAACTACTTCTTTTTTAAGATGATTCATAGGTACCACTCACTTGAACTACAATAAATTTAAATTAGTTTAAGTCTTAAGATGGCAGTGACATGAATTTATCTGTCATTTCAGAAGTGTTCTCCATTTTAATGAGAAATTTTGTGTATTTGTGTAGTTTTCTATATTGTTCTGATATCAATTTAATCAGTGATTGAAGATGAACAAGTGGTTTTGTAAGTGAGTCAATTCCGTTTATATTTACGTTTATTTGAGTGTTTGAAGTTAAAATTTATTGGGCTTTGCTAAATTCCAAACAAAAATCATATCATAACAAACAAACAAATGAATCCGACCAACAAAAATATTTCATTTTATAATCAAAATTGTACGTAGATTAAAACATTAATTTGCAGAGTGCGACATACATTAACCAGAATTAAGTAATACTGATGTAGAAGGGCTGATCGAAACATGGCTTTTAGTTAGTTAATGTTGTTTTAGGGCACCCAACAGTTGAGTTATCAGTGCCCAAGTCAATTGTATTGGAATCTTCCAAATGTTCTTTTTCCATAATTGTGGATTACCACCATGTTTTCTTCTTTCCAAAGGGATGAACGTAACGGAAGACGCGAGGTGATAATGGGAAGGAGTGAGGATGTTGGAAAGGACGGGTTAAACTGGCTGGGAACCGTGGAGTGCTAGTTGCAGAGGCAAGTATGGAAAGAAAAAAGTAAAAGAAGAAAATAAATATGAGTAAGGCTGTGTGAATGAAGAAAGGTGTGATAAAAAGTTGCGCGAGAGCTCGCTCTGCAGCACGCACCCCAACCGGCCAGAGCTCGCACTTAGTTTTGGGGAACACACTACTCCCCTACTCACAGGCCAAACCACGCGAAAGTAGCAAGTTGGATTTTGAAGGCCCAGCATGGCTTTTAAACACGGTTCAAGACGAAGAAATTCCCTTGTCAAAATCATTCACAATATTTCGGCGTGACGTTATAGTCACGTCAAAGGAGTCAGGAGTCAAAGAAACAGCAGCACGTAAGACAGAGGCTACGTACGCTGCGACGGGAAGCAAGCGATCCGGACTTCGCTCCACAGTCCGAAGCACGAGCAGCTCGGCTCTGGCGGACGAGGGGGTCGCGGGCACAAGAATAGACTGCACACCCCCGGTCGAAGGTGAAGGCGAAGCGGAGGCCAAAGCCCCCCGAGGGCAGGCTCACGCAACTGCGCACAAAAGCAAACTGCGAACGCTGCTGGAAAACGCCGCAGAATCTCTGCCGACACCATGCGTTGGTTCACAAATTCAGAAAATTGCAAGCCAAGGAACTAGCCTCTAACATGCACCGACGTTTCCGACAAAGAACGGCCAATATGACCCATTTTGTCGTCGCACGATTCTTCGGAGCAGATTTTCTGTCGCAGAACCCTGATATCGCCAAACAAAGTGGGCGTCATGTATACGCACTAACCCGGTCGAGGCACCTCTGTTGTTGTCGGCCGTTTAAAGATCTCTACCTTCTTATGTCCACAGTTGTCCTATTGCTGCTCGCGTGCGGGAAAGCACGTGTGCCAGACGGTAACCCGGACGGAGTCCATGAAAGAAGAATACGCCACCCACGCGTCGGATCTGACGCACCAGACGATCTTTGGTTTTTTGATTGGATATTGCTTAACGTCTCATATTTATGCAACTTGGCTAATCGAGACAAAGGGAGGGACGTAAGGAATGACGCGGGGGGACAAGGGGTGGACAGGCCTGTGCTGGTCAGAAACAGCCACAAGCATATGGGGAGGGCAGGGGTTCCCCCACGTCGTGGTCGTCTCCGTCTGTGTCATCATCCGTCCGTGTTGTCTTTGTCGTCGCCGTCGGGGAGGTAGTCAAAGGGAAGTGGTTCCCTGACGACGACCCAGAGCTCGCCATTAGTTTCAGGGAGTGAAACTCCCCTATTCACGGGCCAAACCGCGAGAAGGTGTCGAGTTGGAATTTGAAGGCCCTTGGCTAATCGAGACGAAGGGAGGGACGTAAGGGATGACGCGGGGGGACAAGAGGTGGACAGGCCTGGTCGTCACCGTCTGTTTCATCATCCGTCAGTGTTGTCATTGTCGTCGCCGTCGGGGAGGTAATCAAAGGGAAGGGGAAAGTTTCTTGACGACGACCCAGAGCTCGCCATTAGTTTCAGGGAGAAGAACTCCCCTTATCACGGGTCAAACCACGAGAAGTATGCGAGTTGGAATTTGAAGGCTCACCGTCTGGTAATGCATCACAATTATCCGATATTCAAAGTTTATGCGGAGATGACCCACAAGTGTCTGAGTAATCTTACACATTACTTGTGTGCAAGTAGTAAGTATTATTCGGGTCTTAATGGGTGAGCCTTAAAACCCAACAGGGAAGTGTGCGGTGCAGATACAAGTTCGTTGGAGGAGTCTGGACAATCGAAAAATTCGAAAGTGAAGAAAGAAAAAAGAAAAAGAAAAGCTCACAATAAGCGGAAAGCTACAAAAACTAAATGTATGAAAACTAAGTAGGGGGCGCTGTAATGGTTAGAAAAACACAGTCTTCTTACCTTCGCTTCTATTTACGTTGGGCCCTCTCACTAATTTAATTACTTACGATCTAACAAAAATCAATTGTAGGTATGTTTATAGTTAGTTCTGTGACCGTTCTATATTTGTTAGTTTTTAGTTTGCGTGGGATCTCTTTATTTATCAAGTGCTTTTTGAACGCATTGTAGGTGATTGTTGTCAAGTTTCTATTGTAACTTGTTAATTGTTATGAAATACCTCAAAAAACTTAATTTAAAACCTTTGTTTATATGGTTTCTGGATAATGTTTTCAACTTTTCTTTAAAAAAAGCAATACATCACTATAACCTTAATGCCCATGTAAAATATGAACGTTCTAGCCCACTCTTTTTGGTCAGAATCGACCCAAATGTCACGAAAATATCGCACTAAAAATCGAAAAAATCGTAAAAGTACGATATTCATGAGAAATATTTCTTCGATTGTCCCCAAAAAAACGGGGGCACGTCTAATTTTAAAAAGATTTCGAAGGTCCCCTCAAAATTTCAACAAGAAACGCATATGCCGTTTTCCCGATATCTTGCGAACAAACAGACAGAAAAAACAAAAGCCAAACAAAAAAACAAAACAAACACACAAAAAAACACCCGAGCTAAATTTTTTGGGGGGTCAGTGAAATTGAAGTCTTCGCTTCGCTCATCCAATCATAACCCGTGCTGTGTTAAGTGCTGAGAAAAAGGCAAGTCTAGTGAATTATCACTGTGGATATCAAGACAAGTTTATGAAATTTACTCACATGAATATGTAAGCCTTATACCTAAATTTTTCAGCCAACATTACACCGATTGGAAATAGTTTGATAGATAATCAGGAAACGTTGCCAACGGCGTCATAATGTAAAGCAAGTCAACATGATTCATGTTTTTTTTTATTTTTATATAAACTGTCATAGTTAGTCGATCAGATTACTAAGGTTAAGAAATGTGATGAGTTTTTCACTGTTTTCTTAAGACAAAAGTTCTTCATATGATAGATTTAAATTCAGTTGGAGTCTCAAACCTTCATACTTAGAGCAGTCAGTCAACAAATGATGAACGTATGGCAACACATCACACGTGTCGCAAATCGGAGCAATCTTATCTCGTGTTATTCGTGTTAAATCACAGTTACAAGATATAATTTTTTAAACGGTCATTTAAGTGTAGTATTGTGCTATAGATCACGTGGTAAAAAATAATTTTGGGGTTTTTAGCCCCTTTAAGTAAATAAAAATTTTAAGAAAACCTTTTTTTTTATTCATTGTATCAATTCATGCAACTGAAGGTATGGAGTATTGTAAACATTAAAAAAAAAACGTCAATACTGAATAGGATTGAAAACCTTTGACGTATTCGTTGATTGAGCTTATCTCCTAAAGCTCCTTTTCACCCAAATAACATAAGCATTTTTGTCGGTATTGGGTGGTACAACTGGCTGAGGACGAAAAACATCCCAAGGGAGAACAATAAAATTTGCTAGTTTTACTAACAAAATTGATTGATTGGATACTGCTTAAGTCTCATATTTTTGCACCTTGGCTAATCGAGACGAAGGGAGGGACGTAAGGGATGACGCGGGGGGATAAGGGGTGGGACAGGCCTGTGCTAGTCAGAACCAGCACAAGCGTATGGGGAGGGCAGGGGTTCCCCCACGTCGTGGTCGTTTCGTCTGTGTCATCATCCGTCCGTGTTGTCATTGTCGTCGCCGTCAGGGAGGTAGTCAAAGGGAAGGGAAAGTCCCCGCGAGACCTCGTGCAAACCAAATGAGATAGTTAAATAAATCCATGTAAATTATGTAGACCAGACACGACCAAATTACCTCTTAGCCAATTCCACCCACATGGACATTAAATAGTCTGGGAAAACCGTTCTGCTGGTTTACGCTGTCAACTCAGAATGATACTCGCTGTGATCTCCTCTATGTTGCCAGCTTTAAGACACTGTTACGTCAACCTGGGTAGGATATCGAGATAACAGAGTTATGCCTTTCTATTAACCGTGAGGCCAAGTATAGTAGCAGTGCTAATAGCGAGCCTGATCAGGAAGAACGTGGGTGTGAACTCAGGTTAGGTTTCCACGGACAATCAACAGTTCCATTGTCTGGTTCAGACTCCTACTGTGATGTCCTCACAGACGATATACGGCCAGGAGAGACGCTCCAAGGCGACCAGCCGAGTACCTTTCAAGAAAAGACTATATTTGACTGGTTGGATTGATTGATTGGATATTGCTTAGCATCACATATTTATGCAACTTGGCTAATCGAGACGAAGGGAGGGACGTAAGGGATGACGCGGGGGGACAAGGGTGGACAGGCCTGTGCTGGTCAGAACCAGCCACAAGCATATGGGGAGGGCAGGGGTTCCCCTACGTCGTGGTCGTCTCCGTCTGTGTCATCATCCGTCCGTGTTGTCATTGTCGTCGCCGTCGGGGAGGTAGTCAAAGGGAAGGG
Organism: Sweltsa coloradensis; assembly: GCA_024449915.1. NCBI lineage: Eukaryota > Metazoa > Arthropoda > Insecta > Plecoptera > Chloroperlidae > Sweltsa > Sweltsa coloradensis. Next base: position 4,053 of record JAMZAV010009527.1, on the reverse strand, counting down.
GAAAGTTCCCCGACGACGACCCAGAGCTCGCCATTAGTTTCAGGGAGTGAAACTCCCCTACTTAAGAGCCAAACCACGAGAAGGTTGCGAGTTGGAATTTGATGACCCAATATATTGTTACGCAACAGATATTTTTTAACTTTGGCAGCGTTTCGATGTAATTGCTTGATATTGACATCTCTATCTCCTGAAACTCCGTCCATGCAGCAAGCGAGTCCTCCGCCGAAGAATAATGCTCTTAACCAGGTACGCATTGTATTTACATCGTAACATGTTGCATTTGTCTTTGTTCAATTTATCAGGATCCGAGTTGGGTGTTTTTTGATTGGATATTGCTTAACGTCTCATATTTATGCAACTTGGCTAATCGAGACGAAGGGAGTGACATTAGGGATGACGCGGGAGGACAAGGGGTGAACAGGCCTGTGCTGGTCAGAACCAGCCACAAGCATATGGGGAGGACAGGCCTCCCCCACGTCGTGGTCGTCTCCGTCTGTGTCATCATCCATCCGTTTGTCATTGTCGTCGCCGTCGGGGAGGTAGTCAAGAACAGGTAGATATGTTTATTTACACAATGGGCGAAGATGCAGATGATATTCTGGCTAGCTTCAAACTTTCAACAGATGATCTAAAAAAATATGACATTGTGAAAGCCTTGTTCCATAAAAGATTTGAACCTAAGATTGGATATTGCTTTACGTCTCATATTTATGCAACATTTGAACCTAAGAAAAATGAAATAAATGAAAGGGTGAAATTCTATTGGAGAGTTCAGGCTGAGGGTGAGCCTATGAGTGTGTTTGTCACAGACTTACACAGCATGTCCCCGCACTGTTGGTTCAATGAACTCAGTGATGAGTTCATTAGAGCCACATAGTTGTTGCCATGCGTGATGCTAGACTTAGTGAAGAGCTCCAAATGGATCCAAATCTAACACTAGAAAAAGTAGTAGATAGGGCAACTCAGCGGGAGTCAGAAGGAGACCAACAATCGTTAGTGCGACCACCCACGAACGAACAAATCGCAGCGGTAAAAACCGGTAAGAATAAACAAAGTAGACCTTGGAATAAGTCTAGTAAGAGTCTAAAGATCCTAGGCCTAGGCCTAAAACTAAGTTTAGTCAAGGCCAGCAGCAGTCCGACAGATGTGAGAGGAGCGGCTAATCCCCACTGCATTCTTTCGACGAATGTCCAGCAAAGGATGCCACTTGTCACAAATGTGGCAAGAAGAGACACTGGGCACAAGTCTGGTCTGTCGATCAAAGCATGTGCAGGAGGTAGTTGGCCAAGATGATTCCGATGACGCGTTCATTGGGAAGTACTTAGTTATTGGGGTTTTAGAGCACAACACAGTAAAGTTATCAGTGCATATCGAATTTTCTGATTGCTAAATATATATGAATTTCAAATTGAATTTAAAATGTTAACTTAACATAAGAAATTATTAACATTATCGCTTGTCGTGGAGTTGTCTGATAAAATTTCTTTGAGGGAAGGTTTTAATTTAATATCTTATCTATCACTTCTATATTTTGTACAGGTTTCTAAAACCGTGTTTTTATAGTTAACACTTCGCCACACTCATCAGCAATCACAAATGGGAGGATCTTCACCTCTTAGAAGATATCCGTAAGTGAGGTATGTGTGTCCGATTCTTAAACGAGCTAGAACCACTTCTTCTCGGCGAGAGGAGCGACGTGAAGAAATCCAGGCTGCCGTGCTATTCTTGATTTGGCACAATTTTATGTTTTCCAAATCATTTAGAATGTCCGTCCGGTCACGAATATGTTAATTTTATTTTGATCCGATAAGTAGTGTAGATGGAAATTACATTATAACAAAAGTAACATTACCATGGCAACGAAAAGTCGCACGAGAAGTCTGGTCACTACGCACTGCCACTTAGGGGTGTGGATATTGCTTTACGTCTCATATTTATAAGTGATCAAAATACCATCCAGGAAGCAGTGTATTATTTATTGCCAAAGAGTTAAAATAGTTTCCCTAAATAAATGATGTCAAGGTCCTCTAGATGGCGGTGGATTTTATGCACAAGTGACGGTTTACGCACGGGTTGACCCAAATACCTTAGCAATAACTAGGGAAACGCCAAAGTCGTTGTTAAACGAGTGAGTGAGCCATGTGTTGAGTACCCGGTTACATTACTTTCTTCCCCCTACCTTAGGCCTACCTAGCCTATCATAGGCTAGAGAGGCGCATTATGACCTAACAGTTGACGCGCCCTTCCCCGTATGCTAACTAAACTTTAAAAAACTATTATTTATACGAATATAATTATCAAAATTAAATGCAAATGTTCCCGGGTACTCACCACATGTCTCGCTCACTCGTCTAACTACGACTTTAAGGTTTCCTTAGTCTAGTTGGCTAAGGCGCCCTTGTAGCCGAAATGTGAAAGAAGTGGATTCAATCCCCTGGTCGGGAAAGATTTTGTAATTTCTAGATTGCATTTCAAAAATAATTAAACATGTTTTGAAATGCATATAACGCAGTGTAGTCCATCATCTGTGGCAATAGGGCCTACTATGGTAAACATAGCCAGTACGAAATACGTGAAAATATTGCAAGGTTTACTCAATCTACGAGCGGAATTTGGGGGTACCTTGACGTGCAACATTCGACAGCCTTGGGGGTTTGGCCCGCATACAAAAAAAATATCTTTTCAAAATCTAAAACATTGTACCCGATTTCATTACTTTTCTTCCCCCTACCTTAGGCCTACCTAGCCTATCATAGGCTAGAGAGGCGCATTATGACCTAACAGTTGACGCGCCCTTCCCCGTATGCCAACTAAACTTTAAAAAACTATTATTTATACGAATATAATTATCAAACTTAAATGCAAATGTTCCCGGGTACTCACCACATGACTCGCTCACTCGTCTAACTACGACTTTGGCGTTTCCCTAGTCTAGTTGGCTAAGGCGCCCTTGTAGCCGAAATGTGAAAGAAGTGGGTTCAATCCCCTGGTCGGGAAAGATTTTGTAATTTTTAGATTGTATTTCAAAAATAATTAAACATGTTTTGAAATGCATATAACGCAGTGTAGTCCATCATCTGTGGCAATAGGGCCTACTAAAGTAAACATAGCCAGTACGAAATACGTGAAAATATTGCAAGGTTTACTCAATCTACGAGCGGAATTTGGGGGTACCTTGACGTGCAACATTCGACAGACCTTGCATGGGCACGGCATTTCACGGCCAGGCGAATAACAAACAAAAAATATTTTTTTTTAAATCTAAAACATTGTCGTTAAAATAATTTCTAAACATTGGAAGTCTATTTTTCAGTTTATTATTTCTTGTAGGTTTAAATCGCAATGAATCTTGCTGATTTTGTTAGCAGTTCTCAATAAACTCGTACCGGATGTCCGTTTAAAATTTCAGCGCAATCTGTTCAGCGATTCGGCTGATTTTCAACGTACACACACACACACACACACACGCACGCACGCAGAAAAACCATAAGGGCCGTTTAAGTCGAATGGAGATCACATACGTTCGCTACGCTCACTCGTTCAATAAATAATATTGGAAACATGGCCCCGTGGACAGCGAACGACGCAAATTTTAAAATTTAAGTATAGTATTAATAGTTTTAGGGCGCTTCAACGGCAAAGATTATTTGCGCCTCCAAGATATTAAATTGACTATTTATGTATGCAAAAACCGGTTAAAAAGGTTAAATGTGTTTTTCAAATCATAGTCATAAAAAGAATTGCCAATGTCGATATATTTGTAGACAGCCAAATCGGGAAAAGGTATACATGCTAAACTTGTCATAAGTATAAAATGTCAATTTTTTATTTTTGATTAAATATTGCTTTACGTCTCATATTTATACAACTTGGCTAATCGAGACGAAGGGAGGGACGTAAGGGATGACGGGGGGACAAGGGGTGGGCAGGCTTGCTGGTAGAACAGCCACAAGCTATGGGAGGCGGTTCCACGTCGTGCGTCTCGTCTGGTCATCGTTCGTCCGTGGGTCTTGTCGTCGATGGAGGGTCAGGGGACGAGTGTCGTCTCGTTAA
>JAMZAV010009526.1:0-23995 GCA_024449915.1 Sweltsa coloradensis | reverse complement strand
AAAATTTTTAAGGTCTACCCACTCAGTTCTATACGATTTCGTGGGGGCAGTAATCAAAGCGACTAAGCCTACCCTGTAGGCCCCGACGCAATCGACGAGTGAGCGATAACCAACCAAAGATCGATATTTTTTAATAGGAACCCGCGGATCAACGCCAGAATCAACAAGGCCGATTCAGAACAACTCTGAATTTATTGTGTTTCGTTGCTAGGACGGCTCCAAAGTCACCGTTTACAAACTCCTAAGACAAGAACTTTTCAAGAAATTGTTCATATTATAAATGCCCATCTTGGCCCGGGGTAGAATTGGCCCATAGCATTGCTCTGCTAATCGTTATAGGCGATTAAAGAGATAAATGCCACTCGCAAACATCAGCTAGTAAAAAGGGTAGTTAATTGCTACTAGAAACTAGAGGCAAGCCCCGGCATTCGTCGTCAGGGACCTTGACGACCTCCTCAGAGACGACGACCATGACAACACGAACGATGACAAAGACGACGACAAAGACGATGACGACCTCGACGTGAGAATTCCCCCATTCCTCCCCCTACCCGTGGCTGATTCTGACCAGCATGGGACTTTCCTCCCCATATCCCTCTAGGCTGAGTGGCGCATTATGACCTAACGGTTGACGCACCCTGAATCCGAACAAACTAAACTCTTAGATCCTTTTTTTATTTCTATGATAACGTAAAGTGTTGGTCCGATGTTCAATCTTAGTTTTTGTTCATCTGGATTAGGGTGCGTCAACCGTTGGTCATAATGCGCCACGTTCTAGCCTGGGGGTTAGATATATTTTTTTAATGTAGAACTACCACATAATCTATAGAAAGATACTAAGTCTTACACTAAAATGATATTTTATTAAATTATATCTTGTAACTGTGATTTTACACGTATTTTACAATTTTTTTAAAACCAGAAAATAGCGAAAATTGGCGTTTTGGGATTTTTTTTTGTTTCACATAGAGCATCGTACCAATCTAAAATGGCCCTTTATAACATCATGTCTTGAAACTGTGCCCAAAATTACCCTCAAACACGCAAAAATGTGCATTCCAAAATCACAACCCATAGATACTGCTGTAATCACACCCTTCTTGGTAATCAGCTTATTTTGACCGAACCACCTGCCCAAATTACAAAACAAAATATATCAGTTTTACAGAAAAGGTTAATGAGTACGTCAATATTGGCCAATATTTTTTTGGATCAAAATCCTCCATGGTCACGGGGCATAAAGATCGTCCCCTTGTTATTTCATATGGAAGATTTTTGCCGATGGGACCTAGCTCAAAAACTTGCAAGTTTGACCATTTTGGGGGGTCAATGGGGACCCAATAATTTTTATAGCTACCCTGAATGAAATATATTTTTTGAGTTAGCGGGTGAATACCCCTTTAGGTACAAAAAAAACTATTGTTTTAATTTATTAAAGTGAATAGTAAATTACATAATTCCTTCCGCTCTAAATCCCTTCTCGCAACTTAGTTTTCACACCATAATAAACCCCCCCTTGACTTGTTTATTTATCTTGCTAGTAACGCTACACTGTAAAAACCTCCGCCACTAGCCATGTAAGTGTCTAGCCAGACTGTCAAGTGCAAACACGTCTACATCCACCCAATTAACATCAACTCTCCGCCATGTCCGCGTAGCATCCAGATGTGCTCGTTTTAATACGGTTAGGACTCTCTTTTTAGAAGGAAACTCATAAATATAACTCACAAGTTTCCCCGCAAACACAACATGATGAGATAACTTGTTTTATGGCTGGCTCCGACATAGTTGAAACTCTTCCACAATGATTACCTATGTTATGTATATCGCTGATAAGAGCAGATGGAGGGTTCGAGAGCTAGTGTAACGGCTTCGTTCTCCTCGATCGTCAACGACGACGACGTAAGAAACTAGGGCGCTTCAACCGGTTAGGTCATATTGCGCCGCCTGTGAATGAAAGGAAATGAGAAGAGTGAATGCAGGTATGTTTGATGATTAGATTGTTTTCTAAGTGTATAAATAACAAAATAAATTGATGATGAAGAAAGTAATAGCAAAATAAAAGTTATGTATGTAAATGAAAATAAAGAAAAGAAACAAATGTGTAAGATTGGAATTAAATTTGTTAAATAGATTACAATGGATGAGAAATTTAGAAAGTTTGTCGCCGTTATCATATGATAGAAGTTCTTCATATGATTGGGAGAGATCAAATTGCGTGCGCAATGCATCATATTTGGCACATTCTGCTAGCATATGATGCACGGTTAAAGGTACATCACATGTGTCACATATGGGAATAACCTTTTCTCTGGTTAAGAGATATCCGTGTGTTAGGCGTGTATGGCCTATACGAATTCTAGACAATACCACCTCTTCTCTACGTGAGAGTCGAGACGTTGGTGGACGAATTTTGTTAGTCAATGTGGGCATCACACTATGCAATTTGTTATTTTGCAACACATCCCACGATGCTTGTCGCAAATCCAACAATCTTTGCTTGTATCCACTCTTGACATCTGGAACGGGAACTAGATTGAAATCAACGTCGCGACGCTGCGAAGTTTCCTTAGCAGCCCGATCAGCGTGTTCATTTCCCTCTATGCCACGTGTCCAGGTATCCAGCAAAACTCTTTTATATATCCCTTAGAGGTTAGTTTTTCTAAATAGAATTGGATGTCTTGTACCAAATGATGACTAGAATACATGATTGTTATAGCTTGAAGTGAACTTAGGCTATCTGAAACACAAAAGGTATTCTCCACAACGACAGCGTAGAATGTATTTAAGAGCTTCACGGATGGCGAATAACTCTGCAGTGAAAACTGAACACACGTCGCTTAGCCTGAAACGTTCAGTTAAGGTGGAGCAATAAAAGGCACTTCCAACCTTGTTGTCAATTTTGGAGCCATCTGTGAATACCATAGTAAATCTTGATGTTCATGGCAAATCTTTCTAAAGTTAATTTTGAATACACTATCGCAAGTAGAGTTTTTATCAAAGCGACAAAGGTCAAATATAATATTTGGCTCTGGTGTAAACCAGGGCGGGTTATTGCTAAATACAAAATTAAAAACTTTTGGCAGATGAGATTCTATAAGATTAAAACAAAAGTTTACATCTTAATCCCGTTGGAAGAGATGCCTTGGGTTTGTTATCAAAGTGTCTGACATATGTCGTGTTAAAAACATTCCGATTTGCTGGATGGTTAGGCATAGCTTTAATTTTCATACATACGTACCCATCAAGAGGTTTCTCCGTTCTGCTAAGGAGGACACACCTGACTCGGCATACAAGCTGACTACCGGGCTTGTTCGAAAATGCACCAAGAGCAATACGAAGACCACAATGGTGGACAGTGTCTAGAAGTTTAAGGGTTGTGTTACTTGCTGAAGAGTATACGAAACATCCATAGCCCATCTTGGAGCAAACTAGAGATCCGTAAATTCTCAACATGCAAGTCCTATCTGCACCCACGATGTATTACTGAGAACTTTCAATAGGTGATTTTCAAACATGCATTTTTTGCGTAACTCAACAACGTGGTCTTTCCAATTTAGCTTTTTGTCAAACACCATGCCGAGAAGACGGACATTTGTTTTGAATAGAAGTTCTACATTGTTAAACGATAGTTGTGGGTCATTTGGATTCCTTGAAGACGGCAAAAGTGAATGCACTGAGTTTTTTCGGGAGAGAGAATCGTGTCCCCCGCTTTCGAGCCCATTCACTTATATTGTTCAATCCAATTGCACGTGTCTTTGAGCTGTTGATAAATTTACCGATCTGTAGAAGATTCCCAGGTCATCTACAAATAGGCACGACATTAGGCTCTTTGGGATACAATCCACCACACTGTTTATTCCAATAGCAAACAGTGATACCGACAAGACCGAGCCTTGTGGTACACCTGTTTCCAGTGAGAACGAGTCTGACAAAACATTGTTAACACGCACTTTGAAAGTTCTATCTTTTAAAAAGTTTTCTAAAAATTTTGGCATGTGCCCTCGAAAACCCCACTCGTGAATCTGTTGAAGAATATTATATCTCCATGTTGTATCGTATGCTTTTCAATGTCAAAAAGCACACCAACAACATGTTGTTTTGCAACAAACCCTTCTTGAATAAACGTCTCTAATCGAACCAAGTGGTCGATGGTGCAACGACGTTGACGAAATCCACATTGGACGTTCGCCAATAAACTGCGTGTCTCCAGCATCCACATAGTCGTTTGTTGATCATCTTTTCGAACAATTTGCAAAAGCAACTTGTCAGAGAAATAGGGCGATATGAAGTCGGCATCGACTTATCTTTGTGGGTTTGAGAAGTGGAATTAAGATGGCACTACGCCAACTATCGGGAAATAGTCAGACAACCACAAAATATTAAGTAATAAAATAATAACTTCCAATGAGGGATCAGTCAGGTGCACAAACATGTCGTTGTGCATTTTGTCTTCTCCCACAGATGTGCGACGTAATGAGCTTAACGCCATACGGAGTTCCCACAAAGAGAACGCTCTGTTGTATGGCTCATCGTTTTCAGATGAGAAATTAAGTTTTCGAGCTTCTGTAAACTGCTTGTGTGCTAGAAATTCTGCATCATATCGTGCATTACTGCTTACCGATGCAAAATGTGTACCCAGTACTGAAGCCACATCTGCTGGAGTAGTAACTAATTGCCCGCCATCCTTGATAGCGGGTATGGTGTTTACCTGACGTCCACTAATTGATTAAATCCTTTTCCACACCATCGTGGAAGAGGTGCTGTAATTTATAGAAGATACATACTCTTGCCAAAACTGCCTCTTACTATGTTTGATAATTCGTCTCGTTTTCGCTCTCTCGTGCTTGAAATTGATTAAATTTTCAAATGTAGGAAATGTATTTAATTTTTTAAAAGCTGCTTTCTTTGCTTTGATGGCCAATGCACAATCTTTGTTCCACCAGGGGACGACACGACGACGTTGTTCACCACTAGTCAGTGGTATACTGGCATATGCTGCATCAAGCAAGCATTTACTCACATTATTGACAAGCACGTTGGGGTCACGAGAACTAGTAAAGTCCACCTTGAGCAAAGAGACTTCACTAATTTCCTGGAACTTTCCCCAATCAGCTTGCGCAAGTCTCCATCCCTGACCTGGATTGTGTCGGCCTATTGTAGTTTAATACATTCACCTGAATTGGAAAATGATCACTTCCATGTAAATCATCAAGCACATTTAGCTCGAGATCAAGCGATAGCAATGGTGTACACATGACTAAATCTATGGCTGAAAAAGTGCCAGAATGTGACGTGAAATGAGTCATCTGGCCCGTGTTCAACAATGAAACATCATTGTGTTGTAGAAAATCTGCTACAACACAACCCCGTTGATCAGAAACTACTGATCCCCAGTCAGTATGGTGAGCGTTAAAATCACCACCCAAGATTACGGGTCCATGTAATTGATCCGACAATGCCTCCATATCGCGTCTGCTAATGATTAATGGTGGTGGAATGTAAATACAGCATAATGTGGTTACATTTGGAATGTAAGCTGTAACGGCGACGGCCTGAAGGCGAGTTGTCAATGGAATTTGAGTGCATACACAGAGTCATGCACCAGAATGGCAACACCTCCCTGTGCACGTTCACCTCCTATATAATCCTTACGGTAGATTGTATAATCCTTAACCGTAGGGTTATCAGTTGGTTTGAAAAAAGTTTCTTGTAATAATAAGATCAAGGGTTGTGTGTTTTGTAAGAGTAGCTGTAGCTCTTCTAGATTTGCATAGAATCCTCTACAATTCCACGATATTAGTGTAGCCATTTAAGTTTATAGATGTTGTATGTATCTTAAATACAGCTGTTATTTTTTAAATTTCACCTTATGGGTTTTTAAAATATCAAAAGGATTCTCATCCATTAACCGATCCTCCAACATGTCATCAGTAAGTGACGACGTGGATGGGCTGTTTTTTTGGTTGGGAATCTTTAAAATCCTCTTTACATTTGGACCCACTAAAACCTCTAATGGTTTCTGTGTTTTTGACTTTTTTGGTGATTTAGGTAAATTTACTTCAACTTGAACATCAACATTGCTGTTGACGTCTTGCTGTTGATTAAATTTACCTAATTTTCCACTCGGAATTTGAGATCGAGTCAGGGAAATTTAACTCTTGTGAGAGTTTTCCCTGCTCCTGTTGTTGCTTGCTTGTTCTTTTAATTGATCTTGTAGTGATTTCTGTATCACAAGCAATGCTTCAATAGTTTCCTTTAGCTTTGCGTTCTCCTGAACCAAGGTGATGTCTTCAACATGGCTGGTAGCCGCATCAGCTTGGGGATTTATAGGTTTGGGTTTAGAGATGTTCTGTGTTGTTTCCTGATTTGTTGCAATTATGCCTCTACTATTTGATGTTACAGCTTGCGCAAATGATACTGGAAGATTAGATGGTGTGGTAATTTGTCTATACCTTTTCCTTGCCTCATGAACATTAAGTTTGTCAACCGCCATTATCTCACAAATCTTCTTCTCTTCCGTCCATCTAGGACAATCACGGGAAGAAGAAGCATGTGGACCACTACAATTGACACACTCGTTTGGATGTTCACACTGCACTTCACCATGAGATTTGAAACCGCAATTCCTGCAAATAGGTTCAGACTTACAGACATTCTTGGTGTGTCCAAATCTTTGACAGGTGAAGCATCTCATGGGGTTTGGTATATAGGTTCTGACATCTAAAATGTGGTATCCCACTAACACCTTTTCAGGTAAGTCCTTAGTGTTGAAGGTGAGGATTGTTGTGCCAGTTGGAAATCTTCTCCATCAACACGGGTCATTATTCTATACAAGTCAATGACACCTTGTTTGGAGAGTTCTTCTTTAATTTCCTCATTGGTAACATATTTTAGATCAGAACAACTAATAATTCCTTTAGAATTATTAAGTTGTCATGCGGCTTAACTTCGATTTCAAATAGGTAGTCAAATTTGGTGGTTTAAGTAATAGTTCAGACTGCTTATCATTAGCAGTCTCAACCAGAAGCAATCCATTTCGCAGTTTCCGTACTGATTTTACAGTACCTGCTACTCCTGAATCGCTTTTGCAATTGCAACTGATGATATTTAAAAATGTTGTGTTCTCTTTTAAGGATTTTATTGTCAAAATTCTTGGTAATTTTGTACTAGGTTTATAGTTTTTGACCATAGTGTCAAGTGTTATTTCTGGTTCAAATAAAGACCTAGGTCTTTTCTTTGATGGTAATTGTTTGTTTTGGGGATGGGAAATGGGGTGATTGGGGTGATTAAGATTTTCCATAGTAGAAAAGGGGACAACCTACAAAATTTCCCGGAAAAAGACTCAACTAGCCCACGTTGGTTCTACCACATAGGGCCTTGTAAACATTAAAGATTTCTTTTTCATCAGGATGGTATGTAGGAAAGAGCCAATTTTGTGTCCGGACCAAAGACATAGACGCAATAGATCTTTTACCAGTGTGGTCGGCTCCCGACCCTTCTCTTCCCATAGCTCTCCACATTGGTACATACAACCTACGCAATCTATGTCCGGGCTGCCCAATGTGCAAACATAATGGTGACAAAATGTTGCACTAGCGATTGACCAGGTGGGCTAGTCTGAATCTCCGTCTATGATGAAGCAGGTGGCCAAAGTTGCGTGTTGGTCCATGTTTCTCGCAAGAAACATTTTCCTCAACAACCAGGATCCCCTTTTCCACCGGCACGGGTCGCACCGCACGGCAAACACGGCGGTAGACGTTTAGAACACAAAGGGGGCCAGCATTGATGGTGAAGGGTAGAAAAGTGAAAAAGTAATAAATATGTATGATTGTAGAGTAAATGTGCGTGTGGGAAAGTGAAAATATATGCATGAGAGCCCCCTTTGCGGTCCCCAGTCACCTCAAGATCTAATTTGGGGGGCCCCACACCGACTGCCTCTTTATCGCCTTTTACGATGCGCCGAGGCGGAATGCTCTGGGCCTATTCTCCCCCGGACCCAGACGGGGTCCTCGACGTCAGTTTGGCAGTCCGGGTTAGTGGAGGAACCTATATGACTGTCAAGGTTATACCGTCCTTTCGGATGGAACGTTAAGCCGTTAGTCCCCTTGGTACTTTTCGAAAGGAGTAGGCTACGTGCTGGTACTGGGTTTCCCCTCCTCCCTTCTGTTTTTATTTCATCCTCATCTATCATCCCACTCATCATCTCGAATAGCCAAAGTGCATTCATATTAGACGCTAAGCAATATCCAATCCAAACCGATTGTTAGATAGTAAAATATAGATGATTCTCAGTTGGGTTTTACTCCCCGAAACTGGAGGCGAGCTCTGGCAGTCGTCGTCGGGGAGCCCTCTACATCTCCTTGAAGACCTCCCCGACGACGATCATGACAACACGTTGCGTGTGGCTCGTTGGTCTTGTGGTTAGCGTATCTGCTTCCAATGCAGAAGGTCCAGGGTTCGATTCCGCTAAAGTCAGAAGTTTTTTAACTTCTGATTTGGACTTCAGTCCATCAGTTCTTGTCTTAGGAGTTTGTAAACGGTGACTTTAGAGCCGTCCTAGCAACGAAGCACATAATAAATTTCAGAGTTGTTCTGAATCGGCCCTGTTGATTCTGGCGTTGATTCGCGGGTGTTCGCACTGTCCATACCACTGATTGCTATATTTCCTATTAAAAAATATCGATCTTTGGTTGGTTATCGCTCACTCGTCGATTGCGTCGGGGCCTGCCGGGTTGGCTTGGTCGCTTTGATTTAAAGTCCCCCCCTGAAAATCAGTTATATAACTGAGTGGGTAGACTCTAAATAAAATTTATTTATTTATTTATTTATGACAAAGACGATGACGACCATGACGTGAGAACCCCACCCCCTTTCATCCCCCTACCCGTGGCTGGTTCTGACCAGCATGGGACTTTCCTCCCCATATCCCCGAGGCTATAGTGCACGTTATGACCTAACGGTTGACGCGCCTTTTATATTACAAAAAAAAAGAGTTTTGTTGTAGGCGGAATTAAGTTTATTTAATACAATACAGAACATTACGAAATCCAACTTGACCAAGTATCGTACCCAGGTCAGGTCTTTACCACTGTAGACCACTAAGCCCAGTGGCATATCCAAGGGGGAAGAGGGAGACAACCCCCCCCCCCCCCATTTTACAATAAAAGTGTGAAAGTGCACTATAACGTTTCAATGGAGAATAAAGAATAACTGTTTTATCGCAATACTAAAGGCAAATTACCATCTGACCATTTGAAAGAGGATTTTAGTAGATACAAAGTTGGTTATTGTGATGCTTTAAAACGCACAGAATTTTACCGAAATGAGTTTGAAAAAGAACTTTCGGATTAAAATTCTAGTAGATTAAAAGTTGGTGATGTTTTAAAAACGCACAGATTTTTACCAAAATGACCTTAGAAAACTTTTGGAAAAAAAGCAAGATTTTAGTATATAAAATGTTTGGTATTTGTGATGCTTTAAAACGAAATATGATTTATTTTTAAATTTAAACACACCTTTATCTCCGGCACGAGTATAAGGGAAAATAATTTTCTGAAATAATATTCGATGTGCGATTTTTTTGTCTCATGGTACAAGTTTTGAACCGGTGGAAGAAAAAAATCGTACAACAAACGTTAATTCAGAAAAATATTTTCCCTTCTACTAGTGTCGGAGACAAAAGTTTGTTTGAACAATAAAAAAATCATAGTTAAAAAATTCAGTATTGCACCTAGAACTTTCCTTTCCTTATTGACCCAAAATTTGCATATAATATCAAACAAAAAATAATCAAGTTTCTCTTCCATTCAACCAATTTTCAGGCATTTTCGTTTGACTCAAAATATCGGTAAGAGTGCTTTGGAATAGCCTTTACATTTTTCATGAAATCCTAGGCTATATCTTAAAGCTATATTTACTCAATAGAGGTCCAAATAGAGACAAATACAATGAAAATATCAATTAGATGAGCGAAGCGACCCCCCCCCCCCCCCCCCAAAAAAAATAGGTCGGGTGTTTTGTTTACATTTTTTCTGTTTGTTCGCGCTCTACCGGGTAAACGGCTTTGGCGATCTTGATGAAATTAGAAAGGACCTTCAAAATCTCTGAACTTAGACCTGCTACGTTTTTAGGTGCAATCGAAGAAATATTTCTCATGAATATTGCAATTAAACGATTTTTTTTTGTTTTTTAATGCGATCTTTCGTGATTTTTTCGGCCGATTCTGACCAAACGGGTCGGGCTTTTAACGTTTATATATTGCATGGGCATTAAGGTAGTGGTGATGTACTGCCTTTTGAAACAAAAAGTTGAAAAAGTTAAGATTTTCTTTGTTGTAATTAGGTAATTTGCTCCATTAAATGAATTATTAAGGCCTCGTGATGGTGACCATGGTCTTTACTGCTGTCTGATTATTATAAAAGATGATATTTACCTCCTTTCTTCTCTGCACGGGTCTCTAGAATTAAAGAAAGAAAACGATGTTAGACAAGGTTACAATATTGCCAAGTGAATTTACGTTAGAAGACACACCCAAACAAGTCCGCATATAACATGATTGCGAACCCTCCCCACCCCTCGCCTTTTAATTTAAAATATTAAGTCTGTTTTGGATTATTTGGACTAAGGACGCGTCAACTGTTAGGTCATAATGCACCACTCTAGCCTAGGGGGGGGGGGGAAGGAGGGGCCCATGCTGGTCAGAACCAGTCACGGGTAGGGTTGAGGAAGGGGGGTTTCTCACGTCGCAGTCGTCATCGTCTTTATCATCGTTCATTGTGTCATTGTCATCGTCGCCGCTGGGTCGTCAAGGGAAGGGGGCAAGGTCCCCGACGACGATTGCCAGAGCTCGCCTCTAGTTTCGGGGAGTAATATACTCCCCGCTTACTAGCTGATGTTTGCGAGGTGGAATTTTTCTCTTGAATCGCCTCGTACAATTAGCAGAGCCATGCTCTGGGCCAATTCTACCCCGGGCCCAGACGGGATATTAAGTCTAGTTTAAGTTTAATTTGGATTAAGAACGCGTCAACCGTTATGTCATAATGTGCCACTCTAGCCTAGGGGATATGGGGGATGTCCTATGCCCGTGGATTAAGGGCGCGTCAACCGTTAGGTCATAATGTGCCACTCTAGTCTATAAGGGATGTGGGAAATCAAATCCCATCTGATCACAACCAGCCGCGGGATGGAGGGGGTTCTCACGTCGTGGACGTCATCGTCTTTGTCATAGTTCGTGTTGTCATAGTCGTCGTCGTCGTTTGGGTGATCGTAAAGAGATTTTTTTTATTATTAAGGGCGCGTCAACCGTTCGGTGCACCACTCAAACCTAACTGGGTTATGGGTAAAATGGAGGCCTATGTTTGTCAGAACCAGCCACGGGTAGGGGGAGGAAATGGGGGTTTCTCACGTCGCGGTCGTCATCGTTCGTTATGTCGTTTTCGGGGAGGTCGTCAAGGGAAAGGGGACGGGTCTCCGACGACGATTGCCAGAGCTCGCCTCTACTTTCGGGGATAAATATACTCCCCTCTCATTAGCTGATGTTTGTAAAATAGTCTTTTTCTCTTGAATCGCCTTTTACGATTAGCAGATCCATGCTCTGGGCCAATTCTACCCCGGGCCCAGACGGGAAATCAAGGGAATTGAGGGGGAGAAGTCGCTTACATCGACCGCCGGTGTATTCCTGTAGTTTTAGGAATAATATTCTCGCCTATACATGCTAGCTGATGTTTGCGAAGACTTTATCACTTTTTTTCTTCCCGTTTACGATTAGCAGAGCTATACTCCGGGCCAAATTTGTAGCCTGCTGCCCACACGGGGGTGTCATGGTCGTCGTCGTCGTCGTCGTCGTCGTCGTCGTCGTCGTCGTCGTCGTCGTCGTCGTCGGAGAGGTCGTCAAGGGAAGACGACGGTGACCAGAGCTCGCCTTTAGTTTGTTTCACTATATTGAAGTAAGGGCGCATCAACCGTGAAGCCATAATGCGCCACTATAGGCTAGTGGATATGGGGAGGACAGAACCGTGCTGGACATATCCGGCCACACAGCCGTCGTACAGGGAAATTCATGTTTTCTTACGCCAAGGTTCACGCGGTAGGTTTTGGTTTATTTGAATAAAGGACGCGTCAACCGTTAGGTCATAATACACCACTCTAACCTAAGGGGGGGGGAGGGGCCCATGCTGGTCAGAACCAGCCACGGGTAATGGGAGGAAAGGGGGTTCTCACGTCGCGGTCGTCATTGTCTTCGTCATCGTTCGTGGTGTCATTGTCGTCATCGTCGTCGAGGGGTCGTCAAGAGAAGGGACAAGGTCCCCGACGACGATTGCCAGAGCTCGCTTCTATTTATGGGTAGTAAAATACCTACTAGGCCTACCCTTCATACTAGCTGATGTTTGCGAGGTGGACTTTTTCTCTTGAATCGCCTTTTACGATTAGCAGAGCCATGCTCTGGGCCAATTCTACCCCGGGCCCAGACGGGTGTCACGCGGTATAGGCCTAGCCTCTGACTGGTCATTTTAGTTCTTTCCAGAGCCTACAGATAAATTGGGACGTTCATTCCAATTGATTGGATATTGCTTATCGTCTCATATTTATGCAACTTGGCTAATCGAGACGAAGGGAGGGACGTAAAGGGTTTGACGCGGGGTGACAAGGGGTGGACAGGCCTGTGTTGGTCAGTTTATTTTTTGGATTAAGGACGCGTCAACCGTTAGGTCATAATGCACCACTCTAGCCTAAGGGCGGGGGGAAGGAGGAGAAATCCATAACATAATCTTCTCTCTTATTAAGTCCCTCTTTCATTCTACTAACTTCTCAGACGTCTTTAATGCATTCTTTTGGATTCCTCTTAATCTGTCTTAAACCATAAAAATCCTTCTTGAAATCAAGACAAACATTTTCGAAACTTCACAAATCTTCTAACGATCTTATATTGCCATCTTTCATAAACATCAAAAACATTTTTAAAGTTGCGATATTCCGCTAAAGCCCGCATCAGATCATATTACCCCCCACCCTACCCCTTTCCCTTCCCCTTCACCCCTCTCCCACAACTTCCTTGAAAATTCATCCGCTCCACTCGTATCGGATTTGTCTTCGCTTAAACGACGTGAAATTCCCACCCAAGACAGAAGAAAATCGACTCGCGAAATTAACCTCCCTGTTTTTTAACCCGAACAACGTGAAATTGCCAGCGTTTAATTATCGCGAGAGAGTAATTAAATTTGTTTCGTTGGAATTCAGTGCAGTTTGGAGTAACTTCGTGTATAGCTCGATGTAGGTAGAGTTAACGTGTACATGACAAGTAGACGAACCTTAATCTTGAGACTGGAATTTGTATTTAAAACTATCAGTGCAAACCAGAGAAGACTTATTACATCTTCTGGGCTTATCATTTTGTTAGTCTCAGATAATATACTCGAGAATGGGACGGGTGGGGGAAGATAATAACATAAGGCTGACATAAATGTGTGGGTGGTTAGTTTAAGAGGAGTCGCTGAGGATGGCGCGCAGAGGAGTTTTGGCGCTCAGCTTTCTGTTTTCTTTTTTTCGGGTATCGGTTTATAACATATTAATAATTTCTTTTTTAACGTTAATAAAGAATAAATCTATGTTATCCAGTACACGTATTCGTAAATTTAGTCATTGAATTTGAATTAAACAATAGTGAAATCACCGAAATTTACCACATTTTGCTCAAAAGAGGATTTGCTGAGGCTGGCGCGGAGACGAGTTTTGGCGTTCAGCTTTTTGCTTTTTTTTGGTGAACGGTTCATTACACATTTAACAAATTACAATCCTCAAAATTACGTTAATAAAGAATAAATGTATGTTATCCAGTACGCCTATTCGTAAATAAATTCATTGATTTTGAATTAAAAATTTGGGAAATCACCGAAATTTTCTCCATTTTGGTATACTTTGGGAATTTATTTCAAGTATACAGATTTTTTTAACTCTTATTTACATACTGGATTTTAACGTTTAATCAATGCGAACGCGCAGGTTTATTTGGGTAAATCATAAAATTAACGGTTCGGTGGGAATTTCCAGAATTGAAATCCATATTTTAGATTCCCCATTTTTTTACGTTTTGGACTTATGTTTTGCAATAGATCTTTAAGGCTCATTTTTTGCAGCCAATTTCGGATATCAATATAAAAATACTTTATTAACACCCATGCAAAATTTGATAATGATAATTGCTAACCGTTCAGCTGAAACCGTCAACATCTGAGTGCGCGCATTTGAGTTGGGCTAATCTCAGCGTCCCCTCTTAAAGGCATTTAATTTATTTGCATTAAGCGACTTTAGAATATTTTCAATTTATTGTATTATGTGACCCCGGCTATTTTTGGGTTAAGGCACGTCCATTAATACTTTCTGTGTCAATAAGCTTGTCTTAAATAAGCGTGTAACAGTTGTTTCCCTAGTAAGTTTTCAATGACGTCATTGGTGGTGAATTGTAGCCAATCAGCGGTCTCCAATTTAAAATATCGATCTCTGATTGGCTCGTCGATAAAGATCGGCAGACTTTCTGCGGAACAACTGTGTAATGTTTATACCTGAGGTTTTCTTACATAATGAGGATGAGCGCTTTACTCTCTAGTTACAAGTAAGACGAAGTATGATGAGAGAGATTAAGTATGAGTAACGTCGCTGGTGACGGGGTAATGGGTCGTTGGACCACTTGCAGGAGATGCTTATTAGAAGGAGTGGGAGAGGAGAGAGAGAGAGAGAGAGAGAGAGAGAGAGAGAAAGTAAGTTTGTGAGAGACAAAACCACGAAGTAAACAGACACTGGAATAAAACGCAATACAACGTCAGTATAAGAGTGTAGCCTAAGGGTAACGTACAGCGAAGTTTGTTGCATACAGCTTAAAAAGAAATGTTGAAGAATGATAAAGATACACTCACTAGTGTACATAAATGTTTTCACTCAAGAAGTAGTCTTTCCCGGTTCTATGGTGAGGAAATGCGCAATTTTCTGAAGTTTTAAACCATTAAATTTGCATTCACATTATTTACACGTGACTTGTTGACATTTGAACAGCTTCTTTTTACTTAAGAGGGTTTATCACTCATTTGGCACTTAGCAAATAGCTGCTCGCTCAGCCAAGAAGCGCCCGATGTATATACAATTTTGCAAACTTGTCAATAAACCATGAATACATGGACGTTCCTACAGTTATAGATTTTCAAAATTGTCTTGGTCAGCCAGAAAAAAA
Organism: Sweltsa coloradensis; assembly: GCA_024449915.1. Taxonomy (NCBI): domain Eukaryota; kingdom Metazoa; phylum Arthropoda; class Insecta; order Plecoptera; family Chloroperlidae; genus Sweltsa; species Sweltsa coloradensis. The sequence continues at coordinate 8,772 of JAMZAV010009526.1, read as the reverse complement.
TCACGAATATAGTCAATTTTGGACTTTTTAACAAAATTGAAATTCGTGAAAACTAATTTTTTTTTTTTAAAATTATTTCAAAACAAATTTTAGAATTGTGTTACTAAAGAGACCTATATTTCCTTTGGTGAAATTCAGCCAAGCAAACAGCAAATTGCCTAAAACGCATATGATGCACCCTCTTAAGGCAGAACGCCGGTGAAATTTATAAATTCTAAATTATCCAACTAAAAATGCTCAAATTTTGTAAGATGATTACAAAAATACAAAACAAATACGTTCTGCAGTACTACTCTGTTCTGTTTACAATGTAATGCATGTGTATAGTAACTTAAAAAAATATTCTTTAGAAAAACGAACGATGGTCGATAACATTTATTTTGGCTAAATATAGATAATGCACTGCTAGCATCATAGACGGTCCATTCACTAACCTCTCAACGCAACGAAGCGATGCGAGCGCTGTAGGCGGTTCTTTCAAGAACTCTCTCTTTCAAAGCCACCTTAAAGCAACGCGCCTGTGAGAGTCTTTCACGCACAGCCACTAAGCAAGTGAAAACGATGCTTTGTCGTCTGCATCGTGTGAAATTTATCAAAGACACTTTAATCACCGCCATTGAAGAAGGTATCTTGAATTTTGTGGATAGATCTTCTTGGCTGGGCTATATTTTTCTAATTCGCTGTAGATCCGCTAGGAGTATTAGGGATCTTGTGTCGTTACAGATAGCACGATTAGTATTACTAGGAAAACGCTAAAGTCCCGCCGCGTGATGGATGAGCTTTTTAAAGGTTTTAGTTTGCGTGGAATACTTTACTTTTGCAAGTGCTTTGTTTTGCTGCCTACGCATTCTGGTGAATGTTGTCAAGTTTCTTTTGTTCTTGTCAATTGGTATTATTTACCGTAAAAAAACTTGAATTTTAAAAGCTTTATTTCTATGGATTCTGGCTAAATTTTTCACTTTTTCTTTTTAAAGTACTACAAACCATAAACCTTAATGTCACATGTATAATATGAAACGTTGTAGCCCCACCGTTTTGTCTGAATTGGCCCAAATGGACGAAAATATCGCCACAAAAATCAAAAAAGTATATTCGAAAGAACCTTTATTTCTCTCGAGTATGAGTAACATTTTAACTTTTTCTTTCAGAAAGCAATACATCTACCATAACCTTAATGTGTATGTGAAATATGAAACGTTGTAGCCCACCCGTTTTGGTCGAATAGGCCCAAAATGGCACGAAAATCATCCTCATAAAAATCGAAAAAAAAATCGTAAAAGTACGATATTCATGAGAAATATTTCTTCGATTGTACCCAAAAACGTGGCAAGTCTAAGTTCAGAGAAAACGAAGGTCGTGTCAAATTTTCATCAAGATCGCATATGCCGTTTGCCCGGTAGAGAGCGAACAAACAGACGGAAAAACAAACAAAAAAAAAAAAAAAAAAAAAAAAAAAAAAACACATCGAGCTAAATTTTTTGGGGGGGCGGTGAAAATTTAAGTCTTCGCTTTGCTCATCCAATTACCACATAAATGATGATCATAATCATAAATTCAGAGGGATTTTTTTAAATTCTTAAGCATATGCGCCATTAATTTATGATAGTCCTGTAGAGGGGCAAGTACACAAACAAATGTAAGGATATATTCTTGTCCTAGTAATGAAAAATTTATAGAATTACCTTCAGTCGCAATACTAACCCAATTTCTCCAGTAACTTGTAAAGCATTGAAACAAATCGCAAAGTTTGTGTTCTTTCAGAAAAAAATATTTCACTGCATTTTTTTAAAATAAAATTAATTGACTCGTACTTAGAGTGTACCTACTCAGTCACAGAACTGATTTTCAGTGGAGGACATAACGTTTTTAAAGCAGACCAAGCCAACCCAGCAGGCACCAACACCATCGACGAAAAAAGGTAAATTGTTGGTATGTGAACGATATTCCAATCTACTTTGTGCGTTCAACACAATATTTTTAAAATCTTCTTGAAAGCGTCAGTTCTCCTTTAAGACCCTTCGACATACGAAAGAGTAGCTTGCATGGATAAAATCAAATTGTATCCCTTGACAATTTTAGAATAATTGTCTCGAGAAGAAATGAAAATTGAAAATTCAAGGAAGTAAGCATTTCACTTAAGATATCGTTTGAAAATATATTTTCCAGTCTTTACGGATGAAGACTCGAACTAATTAGTCACCTTTTAAAGCGAATCTAAGTTCGTGCTGTTTGCCATTAAAATCCATTTTTGTGATCTTGATTGGGAGAAATCCACTCGTTTTCTTTCTATCTCTCTTTCTTTGAAGGGTCAATGGAAAATTAATGAGAAAGTGTTTGCAAGTCTTTATTTTCTCAAAAAGGGTGAACACCTTTTTAGAATTTTTAAATTTTAAATTAGTTCGTTATTTTATGTTATTTTATTTTATTTCCAAATTGTCGTTTTGATAATCTACAAAATATCATAATTACGGGGCCCAACTAACTATACATTACATCATTAATTTTAGAACATCAACTTAACAGATTCAAAATTCGATTGTAATCTTTTCTATAGTTAATCTATGAAATAATTTGTTTCGCAGACAGTATTAAAATAATCTGTGTATTCCTTCCTATAGATAATAAAAGCATCTATCGAGTAAAGCCGTTTTAAATACATTCTTCGAAAATAATGGCATTATATTAGAAACATATTTTACTTTAAATTAGCTTTATCACACGCATAGTCTAACATACGAACATAAAATTGGTGCTTTAGTGAAGGTCGTTCCCTTATTATTTAAAAGTGTCTACGTTTAATAAAAAAAAAATTACGTAATTTATAATAAATATATTACTTCAAATATCAATGAAACAGACTCCGATAAGTTGGAGACTTTGCGTCCATTATCTACGGGTTTATCTAGGCCTATCTTTCATATTAAGTTTACACCGATATTATATCACACGGGTATGAGAATACCTAAAAGATTGAGCGAAGCAACTTAACCGGTGATTCTTTATTAAACCATAGATAAATAAATACACCGTACACGTATACATTTAATTAGGCTATTACAAGACAGTCTCTTTTTTAAAGACAAAATAAACTAAATATTGGATCTTACAATCTAATAAAAAACTATGCAACTAGGTAGAAGTTAGTTTACAAAAATGTGTCCATACTAGGTTGCTTATAATTCATAACTAAAGTGATGTAGGCTTCCTATGCTTGGGTGCCATGATTAAGAAATAAATTCTATATTTTATACATTTGAGATTAAGCGTACTTTGTATAATAGTTAGGCCTACATATAAATTGAAGGTAATTACAAATAATTTCTATTTAATAAGTTACAGTAAAATCAACAGATCGTCATAAAGTATACAAAACATAATAATGCTACGACTGTGCGGACGTTGATGTTTTGACAGTCGGGTCTGGTTCGGGTACTAAACTGGGTAGGGAAAACACGCCCATTAAAATACTGCATGTTAAAGAGATAGTTAATTTTACTTATGCAGAGTCATACATAACGATTTTTTACCTAAACTATTTTAATATTTGAAAATAATTGTCTGGACCGGCACCTCCACCAAAACCGAATGCAAATCCTGGACCGGCACCTCCACCAACCCACTGCAAAAATGTTTCCTGAAAATCGCGTACCTTTTGGTTTTGATTGTCGGGTTGGCCCCCTATACAAAGGTTAAAGATGACGTCACACCGACTGTCATGGCCGACTGGTGGGCAAAAATTACATTGGCGTATCGAAACACATGTTAGAAGGGTGAACTTTATTGAAGATTCCTCAAAGCTGCATTACATTTGGTAGTTCAAACCAATCTAATATGTATTCTAATATGAGTTATTAACGTTTTAACAAGGAAACAATGGAAATTGAAGCTCTGTATTTTTACGATTAAGAGCTGGGAAGCAGGTCTAAGGGCCAGCTGGCCACTTTCGACGCTTTAGAAGTAAACCTACCGTTTCTTGTCTGACAAAAAGTATTTCAATATTACTGGAAGAACCTTGGCTATCCGATATGTTGACATATTGCGTCGTAATATACATTTTTAAATCAGTGTACAGGCGATGAAAAATAAGTGATTTCTTACAGTCTGACTATAGTAGCCATGTACAAATTGAATTATTTTCCCACCAGTCGCCTAGAGTTAGTAGATACTGCGCTGCCAAACGCTCGTATTAACCTGACCCGAAATTTTGGATACCCGCTCACGACTAAGTTATACTTTCCTTTCCAGCTTTCAATCCTATTGATGGAGGTGCGAAGTATTTATTTTATTTATTTATTTATTTATTTATTAACGTCTATCCTATTCAGTTATAAAAACTGATTACAAAGGAGGACAACTAAATAAATCTAATTACATAGATGCAGAAACAACAATAAATTACATTTTCGTAAATATTTGAAATAGTAGCATTACAACAACAATGCATTTAACACAAGAATTTTGGTAACAAATTGAATGATATTATATGCATTAAATGAATGAATCAAAATAAAAAAAGGGTGGAGAATGAAAGAAAAGAAAGAAAGAAAAAAAAGGAAAAAGGCGTTAAAAAGAAAAACGAAAAGAAAAAAAACTGGTTTATTAGACGATCCCACTCAAACGAATATGGGATACTCACATAACTTAATGTGTCTTGATCGCCCCTTTTTGTGGTTGAGGTGCTGAGTATACACAAATATTCTAACCTCTGAGTGGGCTAGCTCTGCCTTCCTAATCCCCAGTGTCCACCAATCACATTATGTGTCATCCTTTGTTGAAGAGTGTCAAGAAAAACAGCATGCCTATCGGAGGTCATGTTCTGCTTTACCCGTGAGACGTGACAGACAGACAGACAGACAGACAGACAGACGGACGGACGGACGGACGGACGGGCAGACAGACAGACAGACAGACAGACAGACAGACAGACAGACAGACAGACAGACAGACTGGCAGATAGACAGACTGGCAGACTGGCAGATAGACAGACTGGCAGACTGGCAGACTGGCAGACTGGCAGACTGGCAGACTGGCAGACTGGCAGACTGGCAGATGGCAGGCAGGCAGGCAGGCAGGCCCGGCAGGCAGGCAGGCAGGCAGGCAGACAGACAGTTTCGCTTCATTGAACGCGGCACACAGCCGCCACCTAGACTATGTGCCACACTGCGTCGCCGTTCCATCCCTCCAGCACCTCTCTATAATGCACACGGCCTGAATGTTGAATGCTCTTTCCTTCTCGAGACAAGCTCGTTGATTAACGTCCTCGATTCAACGACATGTCGACGTAAATAGACACGTGAAACTTGACAATTAAGGGGCTGTGACTGAGCTCAATTGAATCCACTGCGGGTTTAGAAGGCGCTGGAATTCCTAGGTGGTTTCAGTGACGTGTTGTCTACAAGGGAATCACATAGGTGTTGCACATTTGTTCTCTCGGTAATGTTGGCGGGATTTGTCGTCGTCAATGTGCTGGAAGTGTTATATTGTCTATACGGTGAAAGATAAATCAACTAGTGTTGCAAGTACTAGGGAAACGCCAAAGTCGTTGTTAAACGAGTGAGTGAGCCAAGTGTTGAGTACCCGGGAAATCCCTTTCCTCCCCTATACCTAAGGCTGGATCTAGCCAAGTATGGGAATGATACCGGTACTCAACATATGGCTCACTAACTCGTATTACAACGACTTTGGCGTTTCCCTAGTTATTTAAATTGAAATTTAAAATGCGAATCGTGTTTAAAACGTATTAGCGTGAAACATTAACAAATTTCAAGAATAAACAAAATCATCACAATTTTATTTCCATTAAACACCCTCAAAAATAATATGTGGGCGTAAAAAATATAAAAAAGGTCGAATCAACTGGCATAAAACCCGACCTTCGTGCGGTAGGCTTTATGTTTCCCAAGGCCATGCACCCAGATGATCTCTTCCCGCTAGCTGCACTAAAAAAATGTTCGATTTTTAAAAAATCACATTTTTATTTGTTGTGGGGTTAAAACGCAAGGATCTACCCGTTTTTGTTAACGTTCTCAGTAACTCTTACGGTTGTCTTTTAAAAAATTTCAGCGCAACTGTTCGGGGGTTGGGCTGTTTTTCGAGAAGACGCGACACACAGAATCAAAAAGAGACCCGTTGAGTTAAATGGAGACACTCGTCGTCCGTCCCTCGTTAACAATACGCAATCAGATGCATAAAATGTTTTCCACGAGAAATGTTCATGTACTGGTTGGAAGTAGCTATAAATATTTATTTTTTACTTGAATCACTTCAGAGCAATGAAAAGAAAAAAAACGTGTTTTAAGTATAAAATAGCACAAATACAAATTTACTAAACATAACAAAATAAATAAATAAAATTTGAATCTACTTAAGAGTGATTTTTGGGAAAGTCTTCAGTTCTCAACTTGAATTGTAAACTGTGACTTTGGAGCCGTCCTTTCAATGAAGCAATAATACACTCTTTTCCCAAGAGTCTTGTTGATTTTTGGCACGTCCCCAGTGGAAACTGTCCGCTTTATTGATCGGGTTTCATTAAAAAAAAGCCGGTAAAGGTATTTTTCGCTCGCATGGAGCGGCGCCTGCAGGGGTTTGGGTTGGTCTGCTTAAAATTTAAGTCCCACAGAAAATCGTTATGTGATGAGGAATGACTTAAATTCGAATTTATTTTTTTTTTATTTTATTTTTAATTTTAAAAAAAAAAAAATCATTACACAAGAATTCGTAATCCACGTACAACATGCACATGGTAATGACTACGATGGTTCAACCTCATTCGCTAGGACTGCTCGCCGACATCTAAAGACATCATGAATAATTCAACCCCTTAATGGCAACCATCTGCTGCTAAAAGGTTCTACCCAGGAATGTGAGAAATTATGTATTTGGGTTAAACCAACAACGGTCTTAAATCTAGTGTAACAATTTTAGAATCGCGCTATGGAGTGTGGACATTTTCTTTGAATAATCTACTTTTCTTTACTGTTTTTTGTGAAAGGGTTGGTACTGGTACAACAATAAATATACATATTTCTTTGAATCTATAATTTTGCGCGGAAGTTTAGCGTTTTATGACGGAGCAATAAGGATAGTTCTAACAGTCAGTAAAAAAAATATTTTGACACTTTGAATGATCGTCAATCAACGATATCACCATTCTTCTATGGTTGTCAACAATTATAAAAAATTGACGAATATTTATTTTTAAAATAAATCCATAATTATTGCCAATGGTGTAAAAATGAAAAAACTTTAAGACCAGTCTCAATGGTCACTCGCATTAAAAATATAATTGCTAAATTTGATTAGTCATTGTTCACTTATGTTTTTTTGTCACTGGTAGCTATTGCGCATTTATAAAAACACACAACACCCGAGTAACAAAATATACACACGTACCTCCACAAGGCAATTAACTAACATAAATTAAACAATAAGGTATTGAGTTCAATATTTTTCCATACTTGGATACTAAAAATGTAGCCTAATAATCTATGGCGTTGGGAAAAATTTAGGGCTCAACAATACTTAATCAACATGTTGAAAATGACTTTTAGATTTTCTTAGCGAAGGTTGCCATATTATAAGCATACCTTGGTCTGTGCGTGAGTCACAATAAAAACCAAACATGAATTAATTCAATTCAAAAAACTTTAGTAACAATAGAAAAAAACAAAAACAAGAAACAAGAGGAATTTCACAAACTTCATATATCATATTCAAGTCCTGAAGAAGAAGATAACATGGTCTCGAAACGTCGACAGAAAGATATCACTCCGCCGCTACGAAACAACCCGATAAAAAAAAAAAAAATGTCAAACATGAATGTTCATTGTTGTATCTGCATCTATGTAAGTAAATTATTAAGTTGTCCTCCTTTGTAAATCAGTTTTTAATGAAAGTATTGACGTTAAATAAATAAATAAATAAATACATAATGAATGAATGAATGAATTAATTAATTATTAAATAAATGACATCCGATTGTCATTTGTTTTTTGTTGACATATCCTTAACAAGGATGATACGGAATTTATTTGGTTACCCTGCTGGTAAGGGTAAAGTAAACTCCACTCAAGATTTGAAAATTCATGACCCGGCGCCTCCACCAAAATGGTCAAAACACGGCGAATTATTTCAATTTTATATTCTTTATTCTTCTTCGAAGATATGTCGATTAGTAGCTTCTCAGCCTGTTTTGTTATCAATACTTTAATAGTATTTAAGTAGACGTTGGAATAGAGCAGATGGGAGGGTTCGAGGGCTAGTGCAACGGTTTCGTTCTCCTCGATGTCTGCTTGGCAGTCCGGGTTAGTGGTTGCACGTATGTGACTGTCAAAGTTACACCGTCCTTTCGGATTGGACATAAAGACGTTGGTCGTTTGGTAATTTTCTAAACGAGTTGGCTACGTGCCGGTACCAGGTTTCCCCGGCTCGATCCCTTCTGTTCATCCTCATATATCACACTCATCGTCTCGATTAGCCTTAGTGCATTAATAAATTAAAACTCAATACAAAAATTGACTTGAAAAGTAGCGATTAACTCAAATACAATACAATACGTTCTTCCGGCGGGGGTGCGATATTCTGAGCGTGGACTGTACCTGGTCACGTCATCAGCTGTGCGGCGCCTGGCAGTCGCTGCCGGCACCTAGGCTGGAGGTACATTCTCAGCTACACAATACAATACGTTCTTCCGGCGGGGGCGATATTCTGGGGCGTGGGACGTCCTGGTCACGTATAGCTGTGCGGCGCCCGCAGTCGCTCGCCGGCACCTAG
>JAMZAV010009525.1:0-25893 GCA_024449915.1 Sweltsa coloradensis | reverse complement strand
CAGCTATAATTGCAGAAATAAATATGGATTCATTAAAAACCAATAATAATCCACAAAAAGCAACTTGAGAAAATGTAAACTTTTTACTAGTAATATCGTTCCAACGAGAAAGTGTAAAGTAAACAGTTAAGGTTTTGTAACATATCCTCAAACAAATTGGATTTTCGTGAACATTGTAAACATTTATTTAAATTCTATCATTTACCTTTCGAATGGTACCTTTAAAATTGAAATCGGTCAAATATTTACGAAGATACGCTAGTTTTAAAATTCGAAAGCGGCGGCCATCTTGTTTTAGATATGGCCGGTCTCAGCCAAAAAATCAAGACTCTCACCATCGAAATTGTTTATCTATGGATCAATACGAATCGATTGATACCACATACATAGCTCTTTCACCGTTTCGGCCACGGAATTACCTATGCTCCCCTACTATACTTGAAAGTGTTTTGGATTGGAATATTGCAAAAATATCCTACTACATATTTTGAAAAAGACAGTTGGAATCTTTGCCTTCTAGCTTGGCTTTCTGATATACCAGTAATATAGCCTACCAATACAATCACCATTGTGGCTAAATTGGGAATTATAAACTTTAATATTGTCAAAAATAAAAATTGTCAACAGCCAAGTTTAAAAATGGACTGGTAGTGGGAGTCAAATTTTTAAGGGTAGAATTTATTATTTTAATTTTGGGCTTAGCAATGTAGCTAGCCAAAAAGAATGTGATATGTTTTGAATTTCAAACCAGATAGTAGTTTTAGCTTTTAGTCAAGAAGTTTGGGACTGTTATTAACTATTTATATTATATTAACATAGCCTAGATTCTAACATTTTATTACATGAATGGCAATAATATTGTTCTTAACAAACACAAATATAAACAGACCTTAACACAAAATCCCTAGACAAACATCATTTTGAGTCCAACGCTTAATCGTATGCTTACTCACGAGGTAGTGGTGTTAAATAACATAGATAGGCTTCCGCGTTCAAAGTTTTTCTACAATAGACCATTTTCAGAATTAACTGCGCATGCGTGCTCCGTTGCAAAGCATTATGGGAGAATGAGAATTCACATTCTTAATGTCATATGCTTGGGATTGTGGCGGACTGCACTGACTGTGTTGGAAACGCACTACTGCACACATCCGAGCATATGGCATTTAGCGTGTAAATACCCTTTTGCCCGAAATGCTTTGCGCGCACGATATAGAGGGCACTGGTGATTTTGAAAATCATCTAGTATTTTATCATAATGACTAATGACTCAATGAGGCATTATTTGGAACTAAGCTCTATGATAACAACTGCTGAGAATAAAACGATAAGAGAAAAGCATCCAGTCCTAATAAGACTGAACTTCTACTGAGACTGTTCAACAGGCATCCATGTTTATGTTTTAACAATAAATTTTAAAAAAATATAAAATTAACTACAACAATGTTCACTTGTAAGTAGAAGTTTAAATTCAAATGTCAAAATGCAATACTCTGCCTACACGTATTGTAGGCCCTAATAGAAGCCACAGTAACGTGCAATGCATACTAGGTAATTACATAATATTATTGATAATGTACTCACTGTTTCATTAGGTTAGTACGGACGCAGACGTTGTTCAACTTAGTATTGTGCGTGATCTTGCGTAACCCTTCCTTCCAGGTCTTAGGGCATGCAACAAACAACATCGACATGCAAGGACATGCAAGGACATCTCTTCACGACGAGCGTTACGCCGTCACTCTTTAATTCATAATACAAGGAACCTAAAAACACAAGTTTGAATTTAAAACAAATTTACATTTGGTTGCCTCACAGACTACCAACTACCCAAAGTTTGGACTTCACACTAATTTGAATAAGGTACATAAAAATCTATAAAGAGTTAGGTAACTTAAATGAGAGTGAAGAGAGATGAACATGTGTTTATAAACACCATCTCCTTGAAGACTGTTAAATACTGATATTATTATCATGTATACTAATTCCTAGCATGTAGGCCTATGTAGGTACTTGAGACTACTGGTAGGCCTCACCTCCAATGGCATGTGTGGGAGGGGCGTGGAGGAACATAAGATTTATAGCAGCCTATGTAGATTACGTTCTTAATGTTTTTTTAATCATTAAAGAATATAATAATGTTTATACTATAAAATGAAATAGGTATGAGTTTAAATTGTCATTTTGCCAATGAATAACCTTATTTTGTATGTGTATATCTACATTATTGACTGACTCGTTGTTGTACATGTACAAATATTTTCTTCAAAATCCCGTAGAGGCATTAATCTGTAAAGGTATTGTTGTAGACAAAAAGTTACATTTGCAAGTAGACCTATAGGCCTAACTAATGGAATAGGCCCTAATGGACTTTAAATTGAGTTCCTTATTTTATTGTTCTAATCCTAACATCATGCACAGAAAAAATAATATGGTATTCTTGTGTCATTATCTACAGTATCTCAATCAGTTGAGCAGAACATAATATGGACACATCTACAACGTAAAACAACCATGCAAAGTACAACAACACCTACAAAATGGTACTAGTAATGTAGGCCTACACTAAAATTATGGAAAATTGCATTGTTATGAACGTCAACATATCAAACACCAGGCCTCGGCCAGTACAGCCGTAAAACTCATACGCTTTCAACTGCATGCGTGCCATGCTTTGTTAAGAGCAAGCCAAAGAGTAAGGTTGCAAATTTGTGCAACGTGACTTAGGACTTACTGCTTCTTCAAACACGTCATGGGGCAAACGTTATTGGCTTTAACGTTGTGCGTGATTTTCCTGATCCCGTCAAGCCAAGCCTGAACAGTGGATAAACCAATTCAAACAATTTTTTAAGTAACTAAATTCAACTAAGGCTAAATAGGGGAAAAGTATTAATAAGGAAACTGATACAGTAAATGTAGATCTACAATGGGTTTGAAAATATAACATCTAGATATATTATATAATTATATTACCCATGTGATGTCACATTCAATTGAATTTAGGGGAAAACCACAATTACGGAAGTATAAGGACTTAACCTATTACTATACTGACGGAGTTCCTATGCTTAGCTAGAAGGTCAATACGTAGGACAGATCTATTAAATTCAAATTTCTACCTGGTTAAAAATAGAACCAATTGATGACCTTCACATTATGCAAACTCAATTGGCAATTAGACTTTTAATAATTGCTCCTTGCCTCAACCAAAATAAATCCATTATTCATCTCGAGATAATTTCTTATCAGGTCAGGATAAGCCAAGATGTGCCGATCAATAGTGGACATTTCTTTAAGTTCAACCACATAGTAGGCTAGTAATCTTATGAACAAAATGCTGTATTGCTGGTAGATATTTCTTCGCTCCACTCCAATAATGATGTCATTAGCACAAACTAAACGCAAGTGCTATAATAATAGGAACAATACATGTTGTATGAGTGTATGCTAAAACCATGCAAGCACTCAAAACTCGTCAGTGAACTATGTTTGTGGAATGTGGTACAAGCTCGCAAGACAGTGCTCGTGAGCCTAAAACTTTGTGACCTGTTGCCTGCTTTTCAAGATTTGTCTCCAAGCAAAGTGACAAGAAGAGAATTAATTTGATCAAGGGTAGGGCTACCAATAATCCCATGCAGCAGAAACTTGGCCATGGGAGAGGGGAAAAAACAGACAGCAGATATATGACATTCTTGAGAAATACAGTGGATAAGACAACAGAGACGGAATCAGAAAACCGTTGAGCAGTGCTGTGTATAGAGAAGCTAGACGTAAAATTGTGGGAAGGATGCGGTTGTGACGGTTTGGGCATATGAAATCAACGGTAAGAAAAAGTGTGGCTGGGAGAATGTATGACAATTGAAAGAGAATGGCCGGAAGGGGGGAGGGCAGCTATGGTAGGAGACCTCTACTAGCTCCAACAAAAGAATGAAGATGCTTTGTAACAGGGGTGCGGTGGGGGTTGTATGAATGCACGGTAAAAGGAACGTCGCCTTTGTGTATGAAATAGAAATAAAATTTTACCAACACAAGTAAAAATTATCTGTACTAGATGACAGAGTTCCCCGTGTGCTAGATCAACGCTGAGTTAGCGTGAATAGAGTTGAAAAGTTGTTAATTATTGAGGAACAAATTTGAGGTATCTGCATTCTTTTGTTGGAACCACTATAGAGGCAACATGAATGAGCTGGGGAGATGATGGAATTAAACTCAAGCTGACCCTGCCAGAAGCAGGAAATGGCAATGGATAACGAGGATGACTGATGTTAGGCCTACTATATTGTTATTAAACTTTTTGTCACATTGCTGGAAGCACTGAATGTTAGCACATAACTTAGTAACTCAATGACAGTGACACAGCTTTACATCAGTGTCGGAGCGGGCAGTGGTGCTTAGTGCTTTGTACGATAGCTGAACCCGCGAGAGAGGCTAGGTGTGACTGTGTAGTACTTATAAGATAAACATTCAGGTACATACCTGCATACCAATGTATGCGACTTAGAATGCAATTCGTAGTTTGCTCAAGACCGTGTCCTATCTACACAATCAATTTCCAAAAAATATGATTACCAAAACTTATTCAACTAGTAATTACTAGACTAACACTAGTCACAAGGTTGACTCTAGAATGGCTCATATTGTCGGTCTATTTACCCCCTTTCCTTTTTGCAGGCTCCAACTTTGTTCAAACATGTTAATTATCAAAAGCCAAGAGTAGTACCAGTACATCAGTAGGTGTAGCAAATTAAGACAGGACCTAATTAACTGTTAATATCTATTAAATGAAGCCTAGCCTACTCGTAAACAATGAAAAGCACATCAAATATCAAACCATTTGGGTTAACTGCATTTTTTTCAAAAATATTAAGCTTTCCTTCATGTTTATTGTAGGATATTGAACTACTATTCACATTTGTACCAGTAGGTAGGCCTACTACTGGCTTTCTATTGTTAGGGTATGCCTAAATCTATTACGTAAATTTTGTACCCTAAGCTACGACAACGATGGTTGCCCTCATTTAAAAAGGGTTACCCATTTGGGTACGTACAATTGGAGGTTAAAGTAAAATTTGCCAAAAATGTAACTGCTGAATATTATATATTTATAAGGCATCCACCTCTTTTATGATACTAGCCTATATTGAACTTACATCAAAATATGTTTCTCCTCACACAGACGCATAGCTACCGGTAATAGTACAACAAAAAGCAATCTGACCAGTGACCAGGACATAAAATTGTAGGGGAGTAGGTCAAAAGTTAGTCTCATTTAGGTATTAGCTTTTAGAGGCTGTAGGGTCTACATTTGTAAATCTTTATTTAGAGCTTTAGTAGGAAGCCCTTCCAAAGTAACAGTCCCAAAATGAAGAAAAATAATGTAGGCTTATATGTAAGAATGTGAAATATGAGTAATGAGTAGAAAAACATACAAATTGAAAATGAATTGATCACGATTCCACTCTCAAACAACCACAAAAAAGTTTATCTTTCTCGGCCTACCTTAGCAGTCTCCGCATCAGGGCAGACGACATGTTGGTAGTTGATGTTGATGTAGTCGGTTCCACTGCAGATGGTGAGAGATTTATCCTCGAGATTCTCGCCGTGTTTGCCGGCGAGCTGAGACAAGAGGCGGCTGTCCTTGGGGACGCCACCCGCACGGATGTCGGACACCTGACACAGCTCGATGACATCGCCCTCCTGCGAGAAGACATCGGGTTTGGTTAGTGGTAGTATAGTGAAGAAGCGGCCTTTGGCTATGGCAAATAAAGCTGAGTGGCAATCGAGTTTGCTGAGCTCAGCGAAGTGTCGCCACCCCATCTCATGCTTGCAGTCAGCTAAAGCTTGCGAGAACAGACGTGGATAAAATCGCCGCTAGAACTGACTAAGCAGAACGACTTAATATTAGCACCCAACTTTGCAAGCGCACTCACTGAAAAGAGTTGAGTTTAAGATGGTATTTTGAAAGGCTCTACTTCATTGTGTACTTTCCTTAATTTACATCTTAAAAGCACCTGGCCAACAAAGTAAAGAATAACACACAGGTACTACACAGACTTTGCAATTAAGATGCAGCCTTATAACTTACCCGCCCTCACTCTTCCAGTAAATGAAGAAACCGTATTGGTCGACCTTGAAGAGACATCCCGGCTCGGAATCCGTCGAGTCTGTTCTCTTCGCTCCAGCGATCGAATACGCATCCCTGAAGCAGTGGCTCCGGCACGGGGATGTGCAGTTGAATTCGAACTTCTTTGTCATCGTTCACCGGTCACCACACTATTCAGACAAAGCTTTGATTGGTGGGTTGTTTAAAAATCAAAATTTCGATGCACCCGCCAAAAGCCGACAGCCAAGGAATAGTAAACTATAGGCCTACAACCCGCCATGGTGGAATTTAATATAATTTCAACGCCAATTCACAGAGTTGGACCCGGCAACAGATAGGCCTAATGATGATGTTTCATGAAAATGAAGTCAAGGGCCTAGAGGCCTGTACATAATTTTCAAGAGACTTGGACTAAAATGAAAGGTTTCAGTTAGGTAGGTTGTGATTTGCTCAAAGCACAGTTTTTTTTATAGATATATAGGCCTAGCTGCCTTGTAGGTCAAAACACCCACCGATTTGGCTGGCATATAAACGTGGCACGGTTAAACAATGTACAAAAAGCACATTTTAAACGTAGGTACCTAACTTTTGTATTATTAGCATTAGCCGAGGCCTACACCTAGGCCCAATTAAGAACATATTTTGTGTAGGCGTATCGCATGCTTACAGTACGGAACTTGACGACATGTTATCACTAATCACCCCATGATAAGATAGGCCTAGTAAATTGCAAACTTGGCCATTTCCTGTCGCACCAACCTCGACCCAGATTAGGCCCAGAGCCTTAACTCAGTTTGTAACATTTGTAATTATTAAATGAAAAACTCTCCACTTTGTTCATTAGGCCTCCGCCTAGCTCTTTGGAATTTAAGTGAAGTAGGTACCGGTAGGCCTACCTTTATTATCATTAGTATGGACAACCATGTAATAGGAAGTAATGTCAATGCCAGGAAAGTTTTGTACCTGGGTAGGTAGGGGGTAGGGCCTACCAGCATGCATGGGCCTAGGAGGCAAAAATTGATTGTGTATTGTTGTAACAGAGGAGGACACAAAACTAGTGTAGGCCTACTCTTTTTATACTAGCTCCAACGAAAGAATGCAGATGCTTTGTAGTGGTGGGGGTAGTATGAATGTGCGGTAAAAGGAATGTTGCCTTTGCGTATGAAAAAGAAGTATCTTCTACCCACACAAGCAAAAATTATCTGTGCCAAATCACAGACTTCATCCATGTGCTAGATTCACGCTGAGCTAGCGTGATCAGAGTTGACTAAGTTGTTATGTTGGGGAAAATTTTTGAGGGTATCTGCATTCTTTCCTTGGGATCACTATATAACAGATCTCTGAGGGGTGTATTGTACACCCGGCGACAGAAGTAAACCAAGGGCTGGGTATTGTAGATACAACGAGACCCCTTGATTAACATAACAATTCCTAACGGTTACAAATGGGCCCTTCCGCCCGGTGGCAACCACTCACTCCCCCCAGACCTAATTACTGCCCTCCCCTAAACACGATCTAAATTCCCTCAAAGACCCACTAGCTACAACATCCCCAGACAAGTCATTCCACTCCCTAACAGTCCTTTCCAAGAAACCATACCAACCCAGATCCGTTCTTACTACTTTCCGCTGGAACTTCCATGAATGATCCCCCTACCCCTGTAAAGCCCCTCCTGAGCCTATTGCGGATGTCCCCTTACCCCCTATTTCCCCTAACCGCACTGTCCTAGGACGTGAGGCACTATCTGGGTCGTAGGCCAATGTAATGCTGACCTGATGATGTTTGCAATATATTAATGACATTGCGGATAGGATGGGGGCAAAGACTAGGCTATTTGCTGATGACTGCGTAATTTACATAGCCTAATAATTAAGAACCTAGGAGGAGATGCTAATGACCTGAAACAAGACCTGACAATCCTTGGTGAATGGGTACCTAATGGCAATTAAAATGAGCATGAACAAAACAAATGTAGGCCTAAATGGGTAAGATTGACTAGGAGGAGGGTGGTCCAAGCCTCTAAGGACTAGGGGAAGGAATAAGGATATTCAATCATTCATGGGAAGGACTTGAGAAAAGGTGGAGAAAATAAAATACTGGACTGGGAGTGTGGCTGGCTACAGAGCAAGCTCAACTGGAAAGACCATTGTCAAGGCAGTCTCCAAAAATAGAGTTCTATAGGGATGGGTAAATGTGTAAACGTGATAGTAAGTAGTAGGGTGAGTAGTAGGCCGAAATTTTTCTAAAAGTGCGAAATTTTGGTGGAGGTACCGGGTCCCAGGCTGTGTTAAGGCATCTTATCTGTTACACATGGTGGAAGTGCCGGGTCATTAAATGCGAGTGTGAGAATAAACCGTTGTTAATTACTCGTCGGCAGGTCATAAGTACAAAATTACGATTTTTGCTGTAAAACCTAGGCCTCCGCCCACCTGAAATTCATATATATTTTTTTTTTAATTTTCAAGGGGTTAAACGTTTATAGGAAATTAAACGCATTTTCCCATCCCAGAGTTTTTGGTGTCAGAACTTCATAATGCAAACATTAAAAGGGGCGAATAGGGATTTGAAGGGGCACACTCACGCATTGAGGCCTATACATGAAGTATGCAGGGGCAATATGGAATCCTTATATACCTGGTAGGCCTACCTACATAGGAAAGGGGAAATTAATGAAATTGAGGCAGTACAGAAAAGAGCTGCAAGAAGGGATCTTAGAAAGTGGAATATATGTGAATGGAGGAAATGATTAATGGGCAGTTAGTACTTACGGTCTTATGAAAGCGTTTCGGGTAGGCCTACCGGTTATTGTAAGGGAATTAGGATGGGAGAAGCTTGAGGATAGGAGAAGGATGGACAGACTGGGTAAAATGTATAGGGAGACTAAAGCACTGGAGGAATGGGACCGTATTTACTCGGTTATAGGCCGCCCTCGAGTAATGGCCGTACCCTATATTTGAACCACTCAGATTTTAAAGAGTTGGCTATAAATAGGCCTACTATTGATAAATGGCTTCGCATAATGCTTCCCCACTTTTTAAAATTGACATTTTAAAATATACCCGAGGGCCGAGGCCTATACTCGCATAAATACAGTATGTAGCCAGAGGTGACCATATAGGCCTAATAATAGGCCTATGTGGAAATGAGAGGGGAAAATGGACAAATGATGTGGGTAGGAACTCATTCTTGGCCAGAATGGTGGTGGAGTGGAATGGCATGTCAGGAGAGTCTAGTGTGAGAAAAAAAGGATTAAAAAATTTACTCAAGCTGGTGCCAAAGGTTTATCCTGACTAGAAAAGTGGAAAGAGAAAAGTAGAGGTCATGCTCCGATGAGGAGATTGATGGGTAGGCCTATATGGGCAAACGATAAGGTTGGCGGGAAAGCCAGACAGTAAATGGGAAACGAGAAGAAAGAAATCCTTAATCTGGAAGAAAGGGGAGGGAAAGATTACGGAAGAAAAGAGGAACCAAGAGAATAAGAGGGAACTGAAAGAATGGAAGAAGAAAGAATAAACCTGCCACCAACTAATTAGGTAGGCCTAGTCAATAGCAGGGGAAGACAGCTATAAAAACAATATAGGCCTACATGTACAAAATGTATTATATCCCGATATTAACATACACAGCAGTGACCTGGACAATAGGGGAAAGGAAGAGAGCAGACTACAAGCAGCAGAGATGAATTTTTAAGAAGTTCAGGGCCATAACAAAATTGGATAAGGTGCATAGCAAAACTACAAAAAGGAAACTAGAAGTGGAAAGGCTATGAGACAAAATAGGAAGAGAAAGACTGCGGTGGTATGGACACGCGAGACGAATGAAACCTGGAGAGAAACCCGATAAGAGAATTGGAACGAGCATGGGGAGGAGTACGAAGAGTTGGCCGCCCAAGAGATAGGTGGAGGCAGGCCCGTATTAACCATTAGGCTAACTAGGCTGTAGCCTAGGGGCGCAAGCTCTCAGAGGGCGCCGCCTTCTGATAGCGCCCACTGAGAGCGCCCTCTGAGAGCTCAGTGCAACCAAGTTGCATTGTCTCCTAAATGTTATTGTAACATAGTCCTAAAAGAATTTTAAAAAGTAGTTGGTATTCCTATGTCAACCTCTAAATTTGTCAGGGTAGTAAGCTATTAGAAGGACTATATCAATAGGATGCCAGCCGCTCTCAACTCGGGAAGAGAACAGCTTTATGTGTTTGTTTTCTTTGAAACCGATGACTAAATAGGAATTTGGATCTATTTGACTAAAGCATATTTTCTATAGAATTTGTCACTCTCAATAAATTTATGACAGGAACATCACCCATCGGCGCCCTCCCCCCCCAACCCCTCCCACGATCAGCACACTGACCTGCAGCATTCATCCCTTCTTTCAAACCACCAAGCCTTGTTCACATGTTTTAAGTTTGAGTAAACATAATTCTTACAACAGTTAAAATGAATGTCGTTCAGGAGTACTTTTTAAACGCAATTGTAAAGAAGTCTTAACTAAAATAACTAGTTGATTTTGGGGGGGAAAGCTTAAGCGGCCAAGTCAAGACATCGTATTTACACTTTCGGCCAAACAGTCGTGTCAGTTCTGTGCGCGGCAAACACATTTATTAAAATATTAAAATGGTTTTTTCGTAAACAGGGCGAGTGCTAAGTTCTTTTTTTACTGTACACTTTCGGGTTAACGCTCTGCAAACAAATTAATTTGTTCTCATCCTATTAATATAGTATTATTGTGTTCAAATCTTTACAGTACCATACTAATTGAAGTGATTAGGTGTTTATTATGATTTTATGTTTGAATATTATAATTCTAATTCGCAAACGGAGTGAGTGATAACAGTGAAACAACATGGAACATATAAAAAAAAGTTAGATGGTGCTCAATCAAAACAAAAAGGCAGTAGGCCTACGCGAAGCAATATTATTAGAATCCATTCCTAAAATTAGCAGCTTCAGTTAATTTTTTACCCAAAAATCCTTCACAAATACAGTATGTGTAAAAATACAATTGCAAATAATATTAGTCGTCACCAATGCCAGTAAGTTCAAAAATATTAAGCATTTTTATTTTTTGTGAAAAATGTGAGAGGTCGGGGGGGGGGAGACAGATTGGGTCATCACAAAAATACTGTTATATAAAGGTAGGTAGGTAGGGCCAATACAGGGGGCGCTTAAAATATTATAGCCTAGGGGCGCCAAATGCTTTAATCCGGCCCTGGGTGGAGGGACCAAATAAAGTTGAGTACCGGTAGGTAAAGAAGAAAGAAGGAAGAAATGGGAAAGAACTAACGAAGAAAATCTCTGGGAAGACAGAAAGAAATGAGAGAACTAGTGGAAATGACGGTCTTAACAGACAGCGAAGACGAAGAAGATGAGGTGCTGAGCCTGGCTAGCAAGCACCTAGGGGTAGCCCGAGAAAATGGTGACTCGTCACCCCCCGACCCGACGCATGTTGGAATAGGGGCCTGATATTATTAGGCCTATTATTATTATTGTAAGTGTACCTTACTATTGTATGATGACTGCGATAGCGACCCCAATCCAAATTGTGACAACTGTTTTATAGTCTAGGGCTCCCAAGACTTGGAAGTAATGTTGCCTGTCTGCCAATGAAATAAATTAGGCCTACGCCTGGGGCGTACATGGGCCTGGGAAAACCTTTTCGTTCTATTTCAAATTTGGGGAAACCTTCTTCGGTTGGTAGGGGCCCGGGTTTTTACAAAACTATTTTTCTTTTGGGGTTTACCCGAATTTTTCCGGGCCTGGCTACAGTGCGCCGCGCTATTTCTAGAATAAAAATCGATAAGAGCCCCACCAAAACCTTTTGTTTAAAAACTACTTCCCGGTGGGGCCCATTTGGTTTTCAGTGTTTTTTTTTGAAAAAATAACAGTTTTAAAAAAAACCGGCCCATCCCAACCGAAAAAATCCCAAAAACTTGGGGCAAACGCCAGATTAAAAAATGCTCATTGTGATTTCCCCTTGACGAGGGCCTGGGCCTGGGCCCCTACCCTGGGGCCTACCCCCTTCCCCTAGGCCTCCCCTAAGCTGCTATTGTCACCAACCGGCCCTGGGCCCAAGGGCCTTGTTAAAAGGTTTATGCAGAGTCCCCGCCTAGCTGGGGCCGGGGCCTAGGGCGTAGGGCTTGGTTTGGGTTGACTTTTCCCTAAAACCCAAAGCCCAAGGGGGGGGCCCGGGGCCTGACCCTGGGTTTAGGCCAAGGTAGGCCTGGGCCTTTTGAGGCCTGGCCTAGGGCCTAGGCTACCCCTACCTTGGGCAAAGGCTAGCCCAGGACGCCAAACACCTTCTACAAAAAAACAACTTAAAACCTTCCCTAAATACCCCAAAGAGTTTATTTAAAATTCATTAGGGGCCGTAAACCTTTTGGATTGTTAAATTTTGTTTTTAAAAAATTTCGCAAACAATAAAAAACAAAAAAAAATTTAATTTTGACCCCTTTAGGCCCCCCCAATTTCCCCTTTGGTTTTTTGACTGAAGTCGCACTTTCCATTCAAAAACGTTTCAATTACGTCTTTGTAAAGTAGGATCGAAAAAAATTGACCCCGGGATCTAGCCCCCAAAATAAGGAAAAGCGCCCCGCGTCAATAAAATTTAAATATTTTATTTATGGCAAACCCCCAAACCTTTATAATCCCAATAAAATACACAAAGTGATGTGAAAAAAAATAAAAACTCTCTCGTTTTTTTTTACCAAATACTGTAATAGCACTTAAAATTCTATTAAGTATTTGTTTTTATTTTAATTACTACACATTCATAAAAAAAACTTTTTATTTAATTTGAATTTTTTTCATTAGTTTAAACGGGAAAAAAAATTTTTTTTCACCCTCACCCCCTAAATTTGTCTCCCCAAAATTAAAAATCAAGAGGAAAATAAAAAACCTACCCCTACTTGACTTGAATGTCCTACCCTTGCAATGTTACAAAAACATAAAATTTAAAGTACCACATACAAAAATCCCAAAGGGAAAAACAGTTTTATATTCCCGGGGTATACTGAAACTTTTTTTGAACAATAAGTGAACACAGAACCCACATCAAGGACTAGAATTTTTGGGTTTAAAACCAGTTTTTTCTTCTCCGAAATAAAAATTTCTCAGATCCCAAAAACCCCCAAACAAGGCATTCCAGAAACAAGAAATTTTTGAAAAAAAAGGGGGGGAAGGGGGGGGATAAGGGCCACCCTTTTCCCAAATTTAAATAAAACATTTTTTAAAACCAAAGATACTACTAAAAAACCCTACACACACTTTTAATGGGTTTCTAAATCCACTGCTTCCCTGTGTTTTTGCACCAGGGGACTATCCAAGGTTTCTAAAATCCTTGCCGTTTTCAGCCATCAAATTTGTCACATAAAATGGGTTTTCCCAAAAATTCAAGCCCAAAACAAAATTTTTAGGGTAAAAAGTACCCATTTTTAAATTTTCCATCCCATACATTAAAAATTGTATTGATAAAAAATAATGATCTGCCAAAAATATATAAAATGCAAAAGAAAAAAATGAGGCAGTGGGGAAATTTATTTCCATGGTTTGGAGCAAATGATAAATGTAAAAAAAATTTTAAGGATATTCCTAAAAAGTTTTTCTATTTTAAAATTCATTACTATACAAAAAACCCTACAATAGTAACAATTTTGGGTCTCAAATTTGAAACCAGCAGGGGAGGGGGTTCTTCCTTCTACGGGTTAAATTTTTAACCCCCGGGGTTCCAATTAAAATTGCCCCGGGTTAAAATTCCTTTAGCATGAGATTGAAGTTGTTGGTTTTCCCATGGGGTTTTTCATGTTTCAATTATTAAAAGTACCTAACCTATATGAGCTCACACTAGCTGTAAATTTAAAAAACGATAGTGGAATAAGTTTGGGGAAATTACCTTTCAATACATTATTTGTCCCATTTTTTTAAAACCTTGAAACATACCCACCGGGAAAAGTTTTTTTCAAGTGAATAATAAACCAAACAAAAACCAATACCCAAAGGGTAAATTTTTTGTGAGTTTTACTTTTAAATTAAAGTATTTTTAAACTGTCATCTTTTATCCATAACCATTTCCTGTTTCGGGCCGGGTCGTTTTGGGGGTTTAAAAAACCAAAATTTTTTTGCACTCTTTTTTCCCACCCTTTTCCAAAAATCAAACCCATTTTCACATTTTCCCAGCTAGGGTTTTGGCTATACTATGGTACCTTCTATTCTTCCTTGGCCAGGGGGGGTTTACGGGGGGGGTGGCGCCCACCTCCCCCCCCCAAACAGACAAAAAAATGAAATTTTTAAATAACCCTTATTTATTAAACGTTAAAAAGACTTGATGTAGGGTTTTTTTCATTGAAAAAGGGATTCGTTACCAAAACCCAAAATTTTGTGTGATTGTGCGAATTTGACGTTTGTTGCAAGCTGTGCGTGTGGTGTGAAAACTAATCGAGCCTAAAAGCCCCGCGCGCTCCAACGATGCTTTTTTTTTGGCCCATTTTTTTTGGGTAGCCCCGAACCAAAAAATTTTTACCCTGCCATCCTCGGGGAACGACTTAGGACGTGTCTAAAACTATATTCTCATCTCGCCTAAATTTCAGTCTGGGCTCATTACAAGAAAAAACCGAGTGTGGTTTTTTCCCATTACTGGGTTTTCATTCACGTCTCAGGCCCTCGATCGGCCCCTTCTTACATTGCTTTAAAGGGTCCCCCTTTTTAATTGGACTGCCTGATTGCTTAAAAAAGTGGCTTTTTGGTCCCTTTCCCTTTTTTTACGTCATAAATAAATGGATGTATTTATCAAATAGCTGATAAAGCAATAAAAAAGAAAACGCGCGGAAATTTCCGAGTACAATTTTACCACTAAACCCCGTACATGACCGCCCCGTTTTCACTCGTCGTTTTTTCGTTGTTAAAACCACCCCCGGGACTTTGGCTTTTTTTCCTAGTAAAACAAAAGGGGTTTTGTAAAATTTCCATTTATTAGCAAAAGGGGCGCTGCGGGCCCAAAAATTTCGAGCCCTAGATCCGCCCCTCCCATCTTCCTCTGCCTTTAAAAATGTGTCTTCTAGGCAAAATTTGAAATATAAATCGAACGTCAATATGTTACCTGTATGCTGAAAAATTTACCCCAAAACATATCTTGTTCTACAATGGGAAAAAACGCAAAAAAGTCCCGTCGCGTTGATGGTTTGAGTTTTTTTGTAATTTTTTTCTTTTGCGGGGGGAATCTTTTTTACTTACCCAAGGGCCCTTTTTAAAACATTTGTTGGTGATTGTTGCCCAAGCTTTTTATTTTACTTGAAAATTGTTTTTATAAACCTAAAAAAACTATTTTTAAAAAACCTTTTTTCTATGGTTTTGGTTTAAAATTTTTTCCCTTTTTTCTTTCAAAAAAGGCATCAACATTACCTTAATTCCATGTAAATTAAAACCTTTTGTGGGCCCCACCCTTTTGGTCAGAACCCCCCCCAAAGGGCACGAAAATATCGCACTAAAAATAAAAAAAAAAAATCGTAAAAGTACATATTCATGAAAAAATATTTCTTCAAATTGTCCCCAAAAAACGTGGCAAGTCTAAGTTCAGAGATTTCAAAGGGGTCCCCCCCAAATTTTCTCAAAAATGCATATGCCGTTTTCCCCGGGAGAGAGCGAACAGACAGAAAAGAAAAACAAAAAAAAAAACAAAAAAACCCAAAAAAAAACACCCGAGCTAAATGTTTTGGGGGTTCCCGGGGAAATTGAAATTTCGCTTCGTCATCCAAAAAAAATGCAGAAAATTTACTATTTCACCCCAAAATGGTTTCACTTTGGGAAATATTTTTGGGGTAAATTTTGTTATCAAAACAATTAAAATTTCACCAATTTGGGGGATTGATGATAAAAAAGTAAATACGCCGTTTGGGAAAATTTAAAAAATACAGAAAAATGTAAATTTACGAGACTTTAGTTCCTAGGAAAAAGCCTAAGTCCCTTGTTAGAAAGAGTGAGACTGGCGGTATGTGTTTTAGTAAACGGGAACATTTTTATTAAATTTTTAAAAAAATTAAAGGGATTGTACTCTGAATTACAGCGCTTACTTTTTAATTTTGCTTCACACTATTAGATGAAAAAATTCCCTTTTTTATTTAAATCTTTCTAACGTGGTTTTTGAATAAATTAAACCCCAGGAGTTTGTCGCGGGGGGGTGGATCTTTTAGACGACTTTTTTTTTTTAACAGTTTGGGATTTTCCCCAGCGCGATGCGTGGGTTGTCTTGTTTTCCCCCTACCTTCCCAAAATAGATTTTTGGGGAAACCGTTTACAATACGCGATTCGTTTTCTGCAGAAAATTCCTCTAAATAAGAGGTCCCGTTTGGGGTTTCTCGGTCTTTTCACCGGGTTTTCGCGGACTATAAGGGAGGCAAAAATTGCATATCAATTCACTATTTTTGGGGACATTATTTTTTTATTGTTGGGTTTATTATTGGACAACCCTAAGTGTTGGCATAATATTATGTCTTTGGGTTTTTCTAATTAAAAAACGAAAATCGGGGGTTTCAAAAAATATTTTTTATACCTTTTTTTTAGGGTTTTCTACTTTTTTGTGGTTTTTATTGATTATTTATTGATTTTGATTGTTAAATTTATTAATATAACCAGGTATGCGGGTTTTAAAATATTATAAATTACCTTTTATTGTAATCAAAACGTCCCTCCTAAAAGGTTTTTAGCCCAAAAATAAAATGGGGTTTTAAAAGGACCCCGCCGCCGGGCTACAACGTTACAAACAAAGGGGGGGGGGGGGCGACTACTCTCGGGTTTTTCACATTTGTTATACATTTGGGGTTAAAAATTTTTACAATTTTTTTTGTAAAAATTTTTTAAAAAATTTGGGGGAAAATTAAACCAAAAATTTTTAATCCCTCATAAAACATTTTATTTTTGTGGTTTTTTCAACTTTTTTAGCATATTTTACACTTTACATTTACCCTTTCATTTCAATTTGCGGTGTGTTAGGACCAGACATTTTTCAATTGAGACTTGGGGGGTTGGGGTGGGTGTGATCAAGAATCCTCACGAAAAGAATTTTAATTAAAACAAAATTTCCTTTTCAAAAAAAAAAATTCTACTAAATTTTAAAGGTTTTTAGACCTTGGGGTAAAATTTTATTTGCAGTTTCACAGCTTGTAGATTAAACGGTGCGATGTTTTGAAAAATTCGATGGGGCATTTTTTATCCCCTGGAAAGTAATTAAAAAAATCGTTTTTGTTTTTGGTTTTGGGAAAGGAAGATTTTTTGCAATTTGGACGATGTTTTTTTTTTAAATTAAAAGTAAAAAATGAAGTCACCAAAAGTGTTAGCTCTGTTTTTTCTCGCTATGGAAAAATTTTTTTTTTACGTTAAACTGAAAAAGGGGCAAACCCGAATGCCCGGGTTGCCGCAGCAACTTGGGGGTTCACCCCGTTCCCATTTTTCACGAAAAAGTCTCCCGGGGAGTTAACCCCGAAGGAAACTTCAAATTTTTTTTTGGGGCCCATAAGTGTCCCGGGGGAAAACTTGGCCTTTTTGGTTTCAAGGGGTGCTAGGGCAAAAAATGCAAAACAGATTTTGGGAAAGGGCTTTTACCTTCCTGATAAAAAACCCCACGACATAAAAATTTTTTTCAAAAGAATCCTTCCCTTTATTCCCCCCTTTGGGCAAAATCAACCTGGAAATTTTGAATCAAAACTTTCCCGCCGTCCATAAACAAAATTTTTAAGACCTTTAACGACAACCCACCCAAAAGTTCTTTTCCTTTGGATGTTTGTGAATATCAACCCCTTTAAAACCTCTACGAAAGCTGCTCGATCTATCAACAGTTTGGGGGGAGCAGAAAAATCTCAAAAAAGATCATGATATTGGGGTAGCGGACGGGTTTTTTGGGTTTCAAAAACTGCGAGGTTTTGGTCAACCTGTTTATTCAAAGGGGAAAGGGGTGTTTGCTTTCGTAAAAAGTTTTAAAAGTACCCGGGAATTGGAAAATAAAAAATAAAAGGATTTAAAGGGACCCGTGATGCACAATTTAAAAAAGACATTTTTTCCTAGGTACAAATGACTTTAATAATAATTTACAATAGATGCCCCTGATTGACTAGGGATTTAAAAAAAAATTTTTTACAAACGTACAGTTATTATATCCCAGTATTTTGACGGGGTCCCAAAGCCATTTTTGCAGGGGCTTATATAAAAGGCCCGGATCCCCTGTGGAAGATACTTTTTACCCGAGTATATCATTCAAAGAATTTTATCTTACATGAGTGAAAAAATACAAAATCAAACTCGGTTTTTGGCCCTCCATTTGTACTTATACTAAAAACTAAAAAACCAAAACAGTTTTTTCATATACTACAACAAGTATGTACTATTATAATTTTTGCAGGGTAAGCCTGTGCTTTAGTGACTGTATAGCACGGTTGACCCCACAGATTATTAAAATATGGAAATGGGGAGTTTGGGCCCAGTGACAACGAAAGGGCCCCCGTCCCGGCCCCCCCAAAATCAGTGGCTTTTCCAACACTTTACTGCTAAAAGTAAATACGAGACAAATTTACTCACACACAAACAAAGACTGCCAATTTTTATGTGAAGTATAAAAAAAATTGAGCTAGTTGTAGCTGCGCGGTTTGTTGTATGACGTTTAGCCCCAGCCTCTAGTTCAGTAAAAATGTAAATGTAACGGTTAAAAACCAGTTTTTGAAAATGGGTTTTTTACCTTTAATTTTAAAAATTAAATTGTGGACCGTGGGTCTCAGGGTTTTACGACACTACCTTGTAACCAACAAAATAAATATCCCATAAAGAAAGAATACACCCAGAAAAAAAACATGCATAGTAAAATGGTAGCGAGATGGGGGGAGAAATATGAAAACAAAAAAAGTAATACCTAGTACAACCCAAAATGTGTTTTTTTTACTTTAAAATTTTTGGTACTTCCCCAACAGTCTTAGATAAGGTTGGTTTTTCCGTGAGGGCACTCAAAAAGTAGCCCTTTTCCCCGCACAGTAACAGTTATGCACAAATTTTGGGGGTTTTGAGCGAGTTGGATTTGGGGGGAAAACTTAAACAAAAAAAAGTCCCACGATATTTCAGTAGAAGGGGAAAATTTTTTAAAAGTAAAGTTGCAGTTTGTTTTTTAAAATTTAAGATTGGACCCTTTAACATTGGGGGTCTACTTTTTTTCCAGAAGCAAAAATCAATTAAATGTAGGCCGAAAGAAAAAATTTTTAATTATTTAAAATTTAACAATTATTTTTTTTGGGATATCACAGAAAAATCGGGGTTTTAGGGCCCATGTTCCCTTTTTGATCTTTTCCCAAAGATTTTAAAATTGTTTATGATCATTGGATAATAACATTTTTTTATAAATTTGATCTGCACAAATATTAATTTTCCCCTGTTCTTTTTTAGTTAAAATTTTAAAACAAACTTGCATTGGAATGAGAGAAAGTTTTTTATAATGGGGTAACATCTCCGTCTCCTCTTTATGTAAGAGGTGAGGGTTATCGTTAAAAATTTGGAAGGGGCATCCCAAAATATTTTGAATGCAAATTATGCAAATTTTAAAGTTTTGATCTCATTTTTTTACAGTGATGTATAGCATTGAGAGTTTTAAAGAGATCTCAAGGGGTCGGGGAAGCCCATTAAACAACCCTCACCGTAAAGATTCCCAAGGCCAAATTTTAGGGGAACAAAAATTTTAAAAACCCCTACACATCACAGTAACACAGGAAACCCAGATGTAAACACTAGACCCAAAGGGACTGGAAAAACCCAGTTGAAATTGTCCCCTAATTTTTCATTGTTTTTTTTAGAAGGTGGAAGAAGTGTACAGCTTTGGGAAGAAAAATTTATTTCACAGTGGTGGGGTGTCACACAATTTGGGATAAAATAAATTTAAAAACATAAAAAAATAGAGACACATAATGGAATTTAAAGCAAATAAATTAAAACAAATCTATGTAACTATTTGGGATAAAACCCCTTTTTAAACAAAAATTTTATATACAAAAAATATGCAAAAAAAAATGACCTAATAAAATGGGGCCCATTGGGTAACCGAAGATAATGGCCAACGTCTCTGTAAAGCTGGGGAAAAGATGAATTTAGAGATAAGGGGATGGGCCCTTTTTCTTCGCCCTTTTTGAAAAGCACACAAACACGATCAAACCCCGCTTGGCCCGCTGAAGACATAAATCTTTTTAGCAAATGAATAATAATTGTCAACGGGGGAGCATTGTAAATTGTGGCCCCCGAGCATTGAAACCCGACCCGGCCCGTAACCCCCCTTTATAAACTTTTTTAAAAGAAGTGGGGATGATCGAGACTTCTATACTGTCTATCAAGGTTTAGGTGGCTGCTTTGGCTCACAAAGCTTAGAAATGACTCCTTTTTTTGCCTCAACCTTGGGCCCCCTAACATCAAGCCTAACGTCTGGGTAGAAGTTCCGTCACTCTCCTTTTCATTTTTTAGTGTTATTTACACACACATATATACACCCTTTTTTCCCAATAAAACCACTTTTGAACCCGACAACCGTGAGAAGGCTTCCACTTTTGAACCGTACTCCGAAATTTCAGTATTAGCTTTTCGAGGGACTTTTACATAAACTAAAATCAAAAGGGGTTTTAAAAATAATAGCAATCATTTGTACAGACTGCATGGGGGGGAAAAGGTTGGGAAGGGTACAAATGTCTTCATTGATGATGTTTTCTTTTAAAGGTGTTGATTCTTGTACTATAAAACGTAAAAGTACAAAAACCCCCTTTTTGGCAAAAAAAATGTTTGCTTTTGAAAAGCCGTCAAAGAGGCGTCAATTTCCGTTTTCCCCCATGAAGTGGCAGTGTTGCAGAGGTTTTTTTTTGCACTGTACCGGGCCACGTGGGGTTTTTTCCCCTGTAAGCTTTTTGTCGGCCACTCGAGTCTTTTCTTAAGTTTTTTTTCAAGCCCAGTCCCTTGCAGAATTTTTTCGGTTTAAAGGGTCCAAACTGTTTTGGATTATTAATTGTAATATCTTGACATTTTTTGGTGTTCAAAGTTACAATAATTTTCGTTGTTTCGGTATTTACCTTTGTTTTTTTTGTTTGGTAAAAGGGGAGGGTGTGTTTCCAAAAAAAGTTTTTTGATAAGATAGGCCCATTTTCCCCCACAGACGGTAGTGGTAAGTTTTTTGTTTAAAAAGGGATTATTGTAGAATAAGAAGAGTAGCTGTAAGTTTTAAAGGTTTCCCAAAAAACCCGAAGACCAAAAAAGATTGAACGGTGTGATGGTTTGTTTTTTGCCAAACATTTAAACGAACCCCCGGGGCACTAATATTTTTATCACATCAAAAAAAATTTCCCCCAAAACTAATGGCTACCGGGGAAAGTGAACAAGTTTTAAAATCAAACGATTTATAGTCGCCAAAATTCCTTTTGCAGATACATATAGTCAAGCGGATTAAAGGAAAATACAAGAACAATTAGGGGTTTTGTGGTAGAGGGCTGAATTTTGGATTGTATACTCAGAACAGTATTATAAGAAAATTGCTTCGAGGAGCCATGAAAAAATCCATCCGGTTTAGGGGGTGGAAGGGGGTGAAAAAATGGCATTTTTTTAAGTTAAAAAAATTGAAAAATTAAACTAAATTTGATATTAAGATTACAAAATTAATACATATTGTAGCTAAAAGTCCAAAATTTAAGAAAAGAAAATATATATCACCATATATGTATATATAACCCAGATTTTGCACCCTTTGTCTTTTTTCACAAATTTACCCACTCTGCTGGGAGGATTAGCCTACCAGTTAACGGGTTAAGTGATAGGGCCGTGAATTTTGTCTAAAACACTCAGAAGAATGATCTCAAAAAATGTGGCCCGAGGAGCCCTCAAAAAAGTTGCTTGCTTATAGGAGAAAGGGGGGGGGTGTACTAAAAGGGGTTGATAAAACTAAAATAAAGAAATCCGTATTCAAATATTATATTTACAACACCATATTAATGTGTATTGTAGATTAAGGTCTAAACTTTAATTTAAAAAATTAAAATTTCACCATATATGTAAATCTGGTCAGATTATGCGCCCTTTTTCCCATTTTCATAAATTTCCTCAATATTACGAAAGTGTATCGTGCGACCACTCTTTTTGTCACAAATTCTCCTAATATTACGAATTAGGACGAAAACAAGATTTTGTGATGCTTTGGGTACATTTTTACTCAATGGACTTTGACCCCATTTTAACAAGTTCACTCAATTTTAAACGAAAGTGTATCGTGTGACCACTCGTTTTGTTCAAAATTATGCCTATTATAAGAAAAATTATAAAAAAAAGTTTTTTAACACCTTAGGTACAGTTTCACTCAATGGACTTTGACCCCATTTCAAAAGTATGTATGACAAAGTGTATGACAAAATCTTATTTTCGTCCTAATTCGTATTATTAGGATAATTTGAGCAAAACGAGTCATCACATGATAGACTTTCGTTAATATTGAGTAAACTTTTGAAAATGGGTCAAAGTCCATTGAGTAAAATGTACCCAAAGCATCACAAAATTTTGTTTTCGTCCTAATTCGTAATATTAGGAGAATTTGTGACAAAAAGAGTGGTCGCACGATACACTTTCGTAATATTGAGGAAATTTATGAAAATGGGAAAAGGGCGCATAATCTGATCAGATTTACATATATGGTGAAATTTTAATTTTTTAAATTAAAGTTTAGACCTTAATCTACAATACACATTAATATGGCGTTGTAAATATAATATTTGAATACGGATTTCTTTATTTTAGTTTTATCAACCCCTTTTAGTACACCCCCCCTTTCTCCTATAAGCAAGCAACTTTTTTGAGGGCTCCTCGGGCCAATTTTTTGAGATCATTCTTCTGAGTGTTTTAGACAAAATTCACAGCCCTATCACTTAACCCGTAACTGGTAGGCTAATCCTCCCAGCAGAGTGGGTAAATTTGTGAAAAAAAGACAAAGGGTGCAAAATCTGGTTATATATACATATATGGTGATATATATTTTTTTTTATTAAAAATTGGACTTTTATCTACAATATGTAATAATCTTGTAATCTTAGGATCAAATTTAGTTTGATTTTGATTTTTTTTATATTTGAAAAATGCCATTTTTTCACCCCCTTCCACCCCCTTAACCGGATGGATTTTTTCATGGCTCCTCGAGGCAATTTTCTTATAATGTTGTTCTGATATACAGTCCAAAATTCAGCCCTCCTACCACAAAACCCCTAATTGTTAGGCTAATCGCCTAGCTAATAAGAACGTTGTATGTTTTAACACACATAACAAAAACTTGTAGAAATACAGCCAAACCTTACACACTCAAAAGGAATGAGATCTAAAAAAGGGCCAAGCTCATCTACCCTTCCACATTTGCGCATTCCTAATTCATAAACGTACAGTGTCCCATAACAGCATCCTCGAAAAGCTTGGCAAAATAGAATTTGCGATTATTAATTTAACGTAGTAGTTTATCCAAGGTTCTTTTTTTGTAATTAATTAAACGTAAACATGCAAATTCTATTTTGCCAAGCTTTTCGAGGATGCTGTTATGGGACACTGTACGTTTATGAATTAAGAATGCGCAATGTGGAAGGGTAGATGAGCTTGGCCCTTTTTTTAGATCTCATTCCTTTTGAGTGTGTAAGTTTTGGCTGTATTTCTACATGTTTTTGTTATGTGTGTGATCTTATTACTTTTTCAAGTTCCATTACAAAATTATTTGTTAAAATTAATATTTTTATCAAAGTTGATTTAATTTTTATGGTATTAGCACTAACAATAGGATGTAAAATATCTAGGCCCGGATTCATGTACATCCTGGGTATAGGTGGTAATAACCATGGTATAACGACGGTATAAGGACTGGTTAAGTCTAGGCAACTCACATCCTATTAAACTTTCCCATGTAACAACAAACGCACAACTAATGTAATTTTACACCTATTTCACTGCACCCACACGAGGAAGCGATATATCTAGACGGCCTTGACCCACAGCATGTAAATCATCAGATAATCAGAAGAATATTAAATATATTTTCACCATCTTTTGTTTTACATTTTTATTAAAAGTGACAGGAGATTTCGTGAGTTTTATTAAAGTAAAGAAAAAGCTTATTATTGCCGTAAATTTTTGGAATAGCCTAGGACTATCATACCATTGTTTATCTGCATTAGGCTTGTAGTAATCAAACTAGTTATTGTGTGCGGGAAGTGTCAAAACAAGGTTGTGCTGGCCTAGAGTTGGCTAAGAAAGGCCTAGGGCTTGTCAAACATGTATTTATTTATCTAGTCCTATAGCCTAATGGAACTTTAGACCTACACTGTTGTATTATAAATAATTTTCTACATCTGGGCCTAGGCCAGGGACGGTTTCTGATTTGTTTTATGAGAGTATAATGACCACCTTTTCTCCGTTCCACACAAAGAAGAAAAATTTTACATGTCCGCCATTTGTTTACGTATCGCACTTTCCCGCCTAACTCTGCTTATACCGTCAACAAGTGTCAAGTAACTATGGTTACTTGTTGATTATATGCCAAGTGTTTAAGGCTTATTTTAAAACCTTTATTTGGAAGCCTTCCAACATACTTTTTCAACTTTTTTTTTCAAAAGAGACTATAATACTATAACCTTAATGTCCATGTAAAATATGAACATTGTAGTCCCACCCGTCTGGTCAGAATCGCGGGCCGACGTATTAGATGTAAGTAGCAGTAGTAGCAGTAGGAGTAGCTAACATCCTTAAAGTGATTTTGAGCATGTTTCAAGCCATTTTTTCACAAAGAAGGAATGGTCGTACCCCAATAAATTTGGCATGTGTTGTCAGGTACCTAAATCCCCTCGATTGTGATAGTTTTCAAGTTCACATCACGTTACATGACGGCTGGGTAACACCATCGAAATCACCCCAACTCTGCTTGGTGTATAAGGTGCTTGAGTGTGTAGCGCACCGCGGCTTTGGGCTGCGGCGCCCTAACGGGCACCTAGAAACTCTGCCAGAGAAACACTAGATAATTTCAAGTGAATGAACATTATTAAAACTAAACTCTGCTAAATTGTTATAAGGAAATTTCAATTGAATATTGGTTATTGTGTATATGGAATAAATTTTTTCAATAGTCTCATTTGGAATTTAAACTAAACCAATACAAAGTATGAGATTTTTTGAAAAAAAAAATCCTTCCAAAATGTATATTTATGTTTTTGTAATGTTTTAAAAAGTATTGTATCAAATTAGTAATTACAGTAAGTGTGGCACTGAGGGCGTTGCACTGTATTGAATTTGTACTTAACTAAGAAGTGTCAACGAACGACGACGACGAGCCCCGTATTTGTTTGGCACGCACGTGAGCAATGAAACCTCAGATCTCAGATGTAAACTTCTGCAGAGACCGAGCTTTACAGCGGATGCTAGGCAACACCACTATCAAGGTGTCCGCGCTTCTTGGAGTCGTTCCTAGTGAGCTGGTGGTCGGGGGTGGACTTGAGAATGTCGGGCTGCGTTGCCGCGGTGACCGTTCTTGGAAACGTCCGAGCGCGCTGGAGACTGCCCATCAGTGGCGTTCCGGGTGGGACTGCGTGCCCCAGGGCGTTCATGTAGTCGGCTATCAGGAGAGTCACCTCCAGGACCTGTGACAAGGACACTTAGGTAACATCTTCAGACTAATGCATTATAGTAGGCTGGGCAACATATTATTTTCGGTACAATATCCTTTATGAGAATATTTTCAATAACAATAAATGGACCCAGCATTGAAATAATGTTTTGTATCGCCTTTAG
>JAMZAV010009524.1:0-23219 GCA_024449915.1 Sweltsa coloradensis | reverse complement strand
CATATAAAAAACACAGCCTAATAACTTATCCATTGTTTCCATAAACAAAATTTTCTCGCATCTAGTTTTTTGTTGTTGTAATAGACATACTCCCAAACAAAACCCTATATATAAACTAAGGCTGGGCATCGACATCGATTAATCGATGTTTTATCGATGTCGGGAGTATTTTTCGACATCGATTTTTTGTGTGTAAATCGATGTTTTTTAAAATTAATTATGTAATTTTTTTTTTTTTTTTTTAAATTTTCAATTCCCGCTTAAAACGTCTGAAAATTCATTTTTTCGCGATAATTTCATATTCCAATTGTTACGTCGCAATTTGAGGTAGGCCTACTCTCAACAGTTACGTAAACACTTCGCTCGCGTAAGTTTGAATGTCCCGCCGCTGAGCGCTAGAGCGGCCTTGTATCTGTTGCCTAGCAACGGGAGGACCACTCCCCTCCCCCCGCCACTCGACGCGCCGATCGAGGCAAGGCACTAGACTCTCGCGCTCTCTCTCTCTCGCTTCACCACTCCCTCTCTCTCACTCCCTCGTGGGAGGGGCATCGAGGGGCCCGTCACAGGCGCGGCCAATCCGCGACCAGCGCCGAGACAGCGCGCAATTCAAATTGACGCAAAAGCGAGAAAAGGGCGTTAATGTCGATAGTATATCGTAATATGATTAAAAAGTGATACTTTTTTGGGGGGGATTTTTTTATGCGATTTTATTCTCATTTCGGCGCAATTATCGATATGAAAGTTGATTTTTTTTTTGGAAAAAAAATCGATTTTTTCAATTTCGATGTCGATGTCGAAAAATTTTCGACATCGCGATTCGACATCGATTATTTGACTTCGATGTCGATGTTGCTATTTAACATTGATGCCCAGCCTTAATATAAACACTAAACAGTATAACAATCAACTCCGACGGGTGAACAAGGCTGTTCAAGCCGAAACGTTTCATCGTAATGTAATGTGATATGTGTATATATTTATGTGACCTTCAACTCTACACAGTCGTCGAACTCTTTCAAGGTAAGCTGTTGGCTCCCAGCCTCTATCAATTTTTCCCCAACCAACACTAAACCAGCCTCTAGGCCCTATCAACCCAAGCAAATTAATAACACGCATCATTTCTCAAACGATTGTTAATCTCATAATCTGTATGAATCATTTAAATTAGGGATGTGCGGTGCGGGTACCCGAAAACGGGTAATTTTTGGGTAGGTAAAATTATTCGACCTCGGGTCGGGCCGTCAATTCCTACCCGAAAAATATTATTATAAGTATCTGGGTGTCATTATTGACAATCAGTTAAATTTTAAAGCACATGTGGACCATGTATGTAAAAAGATTGCAAAAAAGACAGGTTTCCTGGCACGCACTGGGAAATACCTCTCATTATGGTCACGATGATTAGTGTACAAAACAATCATTCTGCCACATCTAGATTACTGTTCCACAGTGTTATTCTTAAGTAATAAAGAGGAATTGCATAGATTACAAGTTCTCCAAAATAAAAGCATGAGAATTATTCTAAGAATGAGAAAGTACACTAGAATAAAGGATATGTTAGACATGTTAGAATGGCTTTCGGTGGAGCATAGGATAATGGTCAACACATTAGTTTTTATTTTTAGGTTATATATTGGTGCTCAACCAGGTTACCTGGACAAATTCAATATTAAAAACAGTGAAATTCATAACTATGGCACTAGGTTTAATGATCAATTGGCTGTAGAGAGACAAAGCAAGGTTGAGTCAATGAACTCTGTATTCTATAGAGGTATTAGACTGTTTAATTTTATGAAAAAATGTGTAAGAGGCAAAGTTTTTAAGCCAAATAATGGCATTGCTACCTCAACTCTAATTTTGTGAGAAACATGTAGAGATAGGGTAGGAGACCAACAGCTTACCTGAAGTGGAGTAGGCGCGCCGTGATAGAAGACATAAACACAAATAAACAAATACAACACTACATTTCAAACGTTTCGGTCTACGTGACCTTCCTCAGTGAGTAGAGAAGAGTTACTGAGGTGAAAAACTAAAGCTAGGTAGCCGTTGGCTAGGGTGGGGGTGGGGTGAAGTGAAAGATGAGTGGGGGGTGTGGAATGGGTGACAGGGAGGGGTAGAGAGGAGGAGAGGGAGGACTACCTAAGGTTTAAGTTAGGTTTGTGGTGCGATTTGCAAATCCATTGGTAGGCCAGTTCCCATCTTCTCAGTTCTCCATCGTGTACAGTGGGAGGGAGTGACCTGATGACACAAACTGTGAAACAGGTCACGAAGGGAAGGCCATGCCAATGTCACGAAGGGAAGGCCATGCCCATTGGCATGCAATGCCACAGGTTTCTCGAAGTTCTCCTCTCTTACATCCTGTCTGTGCCCATTCATTCGGGTTCGGAGAGTATTAGTGGTATGCCAATGGGCATGGCCTTCCCTTCGTGACCTGTTTCACAGTTTGTGTCATCAGGTCACTCCTTCCCACTGTACACGATGGAGAACTGAGAAGATGGGAACTGGCCTACCAATGGATTTGCAAATTGCGCCACAAACCTAACTTAAACCTTAGGTAGTCCTCCCTCTCCTCCTCTCTACCCCTCCCTGTCACCCATTCCACACCCCCCACTCATCTTTCACTTCACCCCACCCCCACCCTAGCCAACGGCTACCTAGCTTTAGTTTTTCACCTCAGTAACTCTTCTCTACTCACTGAGGAAGGTCACGTAGACCGAAACGTTTGAAATGTAGTGTTGTATTTGTTTATTTGTGTTTATGTCTTCTATCACGGCGCGCCTACTCCACTTCAGGTAAGCTGTTGGTCTCCTACCCTATCTCTACATGTTTCTCACATGATCCAGCCTTTTGGTATTCCTTTCATCACACCTCAACTCTAATTTTAATGTTTAAGATAGATTGCAGTAAGTATTTTTATAACAATAGAGATTTTAAATTTTAAGATGGGTAGAAATTGATAGTTCTAATGAGTAGGGATGTGCGAGTACTCGAAAATTCGAGTCGAGTCGAGTAGTTGCAACTCGACTCGAGTGGTTCGAGTACTTTACGAAAATCGAGTCGAGTCGAGTAGTTTTTGTCGACTGAGCCGCCGACTACAAACGGTTCAGATTTATCCAACAGGTAGCGCCACTATCAAAATCGCGTAAGAATCGATTGTTAAATCGACAGGTCGAATTTTGCTATGATGACGAGCTAGTATCGACGCCATTTTCAATACTTGCTTTGCTTGTTTTTACGATTTTCACGCTGTTGTCACGGCGTCACTTCACAGTTTAATCGTCGTAATTGTATAAATGCATCGTTTTTGATAGTGATAGAACCAAGTGAACAACATATCACGGAGAATATAGACAATGTTGACGGTCCAAGTCCAAGTGTAGCATCCCGCAAGCCTAGCCTAGGCCTAGGCCAACCTAACCAAGACGCGTATTTTTTTTTACAGTTTCAGATCATAAGAAACCATTATTAATGTTGATTTTGATGTGTTGTCTTCAGGTTTGGCTATAAAAGTTGCATTGCTGCTTAATTTGATCGATCTTTTTATGATTTTTCGTCGGAAAGTGATGTTGCTTGTTGGTTGGTTAGGCAAGCCTAGGCCCTAGGCTTACCCTTAAAACGTTTTCCCCACATGATTAAAAATACATCAGAAGAATCCCTGGACATTAATGACAAGAATGCGCTGTATTTACTACTTGCAATGTTATTATTGTGCGAGATAAGCCAGGGAACCTAGGCCACTGAGCTCTGTGGCCTAGCTAGGCCTAGGCCTAGCCCCGGCCTACTTCTGGAGATGGCTTTTCCAAAATGCCTCGTTTTTGAGCTTTCAGGTAGGGCCTAGGGCCTAATGAGGTGATTTTTAAAACATTTTACTTATTATTATGTTGATCTCAATCTCGATATTTGTTTGATCTCGCTCGAGTCTTGCTCGATCTCGAATTTTGCTCAATCTCGCTCGAAATTCAAGCAGGAATTCTCATTTCTGCTCGATCTTGCTCAATTTTAAAATCGCTGCTTGCACAGACCTAGCAATCAGTATTCTACATCACCTTTTCTCTTCTAGATATGCCCGAATATGTTTAGAAAAGAAAAGACGATTCCGAAATTGAGTATATCTTGGGCATGCATTATTATATTGCCTGGTTTAGAAATTACCATAGTTCATAACTACTCGACTCGACTCGAC
Source organism: Sweltsa coloradensis (assembly GCA_024449915.1). Classification (NCBI taxonomy): domain Eukaryota; kingdom Metazoa; phylum Arthropoda; class Insecta; order Plecoptera; family Chloroperlidae; genus Sweltsa; species Sweltsa coloradensis. The sequence goes on along the minus strand of JAMZAV010009524.1, from coordinate 19,036 downwards.
TCGATACTCGTGAGTATTTAATACTCGACTCGATACTCGACTCGAGGTCAAAATGCACTACTCGCACATCCCTACTAATGAGAGAGGATAATGTCGCCTGATGTGATTTGTTATGTGAAAGATGTAGACTAGTGTTGTATTGTATTACATGTTGTACTAAGCAGTTTTGCTAATAAAATAAATACTACTACTACTACTACTGATTTTGTCGTCCGGAAAAGCCAAATAAGCGATCGCATCGGTTTTTCTTGGGGTTTTCGTATCGGAAATATTAGAAAACGATCGTTACGATATTATTTCCAAAAATAACGAACGATTAATGCAGGAAAACGATAAAAGCGGGAACGATGGATAGAGGTTTCACTACCGGTATACTAGGCCTAGGCCTACTCAAGCAAAAGTTCATAAGACACCGATTTGGAAGTACTTTGTGTCAACACAGCCCAAGTGGCTACCTGCAACCAATGCAAAACTGTTTTGCAGGTAAAAAAATAAAATTATAAATAAATTCATGATTGGGGAAAGATTGATAGAGGCTGGGAGCCAACAGCTTACCTTGAGAAAGTTCGGCGGCTGTGTAGAGTTGAAGATCACACAGATCACACAAATATATACACAAATTACAAGTTACATTACGACAAAACGTTTCGGCTTGCACAGCCTTGTTCACCCGTCGGAGTTGAGAGAGTTACTAACTAAATAAATGGCTACTATTTACAAATATGTACAAGAGGCGCTGTTGGCAGTGGAGAGGGGAACTAGGGAAGGTCAGCCAGGTAAGGTAGTTCTCTGTTTCCCCTCTAGACTCCAAGGTTAGCGTAGGTTTAGGTTGGGAGGCTCACGGGAGCTGGTGACCATTTGGTGTGCCAGTTCCCATTTCCTGAGCTCTCCTTCACTGCAGTTATGTGGTAATGCTTTTATGATGCTGGCGTTGAAGCAGTCATTAAAGCTAAGGTTATGAGTGGCTGCGTGTAGTGCCACTGGTTTGTCATTGGCCCTCACTGTGTCGTGCCTGTGCCCATTCATTCTTTGAATGGATGAATGGATCCATTCAAAGAATGAATGGGCACAGGCACGACACAGTGAGGGCCAATGACAAACCAGTGGCACTACACGCAGCCACTCATAACCTTAGCTTTAATGACTGCTTCAACGCCAGCATCATAAAAGCATTACCACATAACTGCAGTGAAGGAGAGCTCAGGAAATGGGAACTGGCACACCAAATGGTCACCAGCTCCCGTGAGCCTCCCAACCTAAACCTACGCTAACCTTGGAGTCTAGAGGGGAAACAGAGAACTACCTTACCTGGCTGACCTTCCCTAGTTCCCCTCTCCACTGCCAACAGCGCCTCTTGTACATATTTGTAAATAGTAGCCATTTATTTAGTTAGTAACTCTCTCAACTCCGACGGGTGAACAAGGCTGTGCAAGCCGAAACGTTTCGTCGTAATGTAACTTGTAATTGTATATTTTTCAACTCTACACAGCCGCCGAACTTTTTCAAGGTAAGCTGTTGGCTCCCAGCCTCTATCAATCTTTCCCCAACCAACACTAAACTAGCCTCTAGGCCCTATCAACCCAAGCAAATAAATTCATGAATAATTTTTTTTTAATTTCACTACCCGAGCCCGAGGGTACTTTCTTTCAATTACCCGACTTGAGCAGAGTTCAAAAACCACTACCTGCACATCCCTAGATTAAATATTCAGTAGACCTACCCCCCTACCCAGTACCCACAAATAAATTGGAATAAAATAAGTCAATTCATTTTCAGTCTACTCTAACACACACATGGTCACATGTAAATATATCTGATTTTAGTGGGGGACTTGAATTTACAGCAGACCAAGCCAACCCTATTGTCCAATTAAAGACCGATATTTTAAAAAGGAAACACCATCCAAACAAGCTGGACACGATTTCACCCACAAAAAGACGCCAGAATCAACAAGGCTGATTCGGACTTGGAAATTAATATTATACACATTGTTGCTAGGACAGCTCCAAAGTCACCGTTTACACATGATTCCCAATCCAAGCACTGACGGGCAAATGTAGCTTAATTTGAACCAAGTTCAAACTTACTCGACATCGCACTACTGTAGGCTATCGCACGTACCTGCTCGTATTCCTCGTTGATGATCTTGGGTTCCTCGTGCCGCTGGAACCACATCATGTACTTGGTGTGAAACCTCCAGCTCTGCTTCTTCAATGCCTTAGCTGCCAAGTACTGAGCTTTAGTACCCTCCATGTAGTAGAAGATGAAGAAGAGGGTCTCCGTTGAAAGCCGCTGGAAGAACTCGACCGAGTCCGAGTGCGCCAGCGGAACCTGGACGGGGAGAAACCACATATTTATTACAAACATGGTCTAGATTAGCAACAAGGTCCTTCATTGGCATTGTGTAAAAGCTGAAAGTTGAATTGCAATCAGGGCAACAAACCGGTTCAAACAGAAAAAACATTAATTTTCCTGAACCGAACCACACAAACCAAACTTCTGTAGTCGAACAGTAAATTTGATTTTTTTGTTATTGATTTAATTTTTCATTTGCCGTTTACAAGAAAAACAAGATTGTGTCCAATCGGCCTGAATTGTTGTTATTTTGGTTCTACCAAAATAAAAATAATATTGGTTCGATAAGCTGATTGCAATGCATAATCAACAGTTACTAGTAAATAATCAACAACAAAGAATTCCGTCAAAAAATCAGTGTTGAAAGCTAGGAGCCAACAGCTTACCTTGAATGAGTTTGGCAGCTGTGTAGAGTTGAAGGTCACATAAATATGCACAGCTGACAAACTCTTTCAAAGTAAGCTGTTGGCTATTGCCTCCTATCAATCTTTCCCCATCCAACACACAACCAGCCTCTAGCTAGGCACTATCAGCCCCAGCAGTAATAAAATAACTAGTACAGTGGAACTTTGAATTTACGAATTTAACTAGAGGCAAAAAAAAATACATAAAGTCAAGGAATTCGTAAATTCAAAAAACCTTCAAAATTGACGCCTGCTGTACCAAAAAAGTGACAACATCAACTTGAGTGCTTCAAACTACTCCTAGGTAGCGCCTATGCTGGATTATGAGCATGGAAGGCTGCAGGAAGTGAGTTTGTTTGCTTATAGGTGGCATCGGATGGTAAGACATCGTTAACTCGGCGCTCGCTTCGTGTTGTGCAATCGCAAGCAGGAGTAACATCAAGCACCGATTACGAAATTGTTTATGTGACACATCTGCGTCGTGTAATTGATATCGGATCGTAGGCAGCTCAAGGTCAATTGCCTCGTCGCTATCTCAGTGCCCCCCCCCCTCCCCATGCCGAACTTACGTAATCAGTTCATTCATTGGTGCTCGCGCCCGCCCGCTATGTATTTTATCTCCGAATGCTGTCAGTGTCACGTAATAAATATTGGACACTTAAATAACGCCGCTGAATCTTTAAAACACGCTGTAATCGAACTTCACAGAGACAAGACTTCCGCGAAGAACGACCTTCACCTTCACAAAGACGAGTGTAGTGTAGCCAGCATTGTTTACGCGACATCACGGTGGCCGGCCTCGCGCGGGAAGGGGAGGGGTAATTATGCTGTGTATTATTCTGTTCCGTGAAATAAATCGTACGAGGGGAAAAAAAAACATAGAGAGCAGCTGGAAATTCCATAAAATCTTCAAAACGTAAAAATAACTACAAACAACATTTAAATAACTTATCTCAATTCAATGTGCACACGCCAAGTTTATTATGAAGTAAATAAAATGCAGTTAAACCCCTATGGATTGTTCCCGCATCGTCCGTTTTTCTCGCCATGATCGCTATATTTGAAAAATTTTTGCAAAAGTCCCATTTACACAATGTTAAAAATTCCCGCATCCACGGTTCTATTTCCTTCCAGCTAGCGCAATCTTTTGTGAAGCTGTGTGTCAGGTTCACTTCCCCACCCCACCCCGCCAGCCGGCAGCTGCCGCCTACGAGACCGGTTACCCCTCCCCTCGCACTCGCGCTGCCGAGGCTCTCACTCTCCTCTCTCGGCCGGCCAGCCAGCTCAGACACAGTAACACTTCACATTCTCTCTCAGCAGTGCCGTGTTTTTCTTACGCGATAATAATTGCAGGATCATTGTTTTTAATCAATGAATGATGCTGTCAATACAACACTAAACACTTGTTAAACTGAGGCTGGCTACTCAAGACTTCTGTCGATTTTGTCACATACAATAAAATGATCACATATGTCATAGAATCATGTGCTTGATTCCTCAATCAATTGATTCATATGCTCACTCATTCAAGCTCGTCGGGAAAAGAGGCCGGTAGTGGAGTGGGTAGGCCAGGTCAAGTATCGGGTTGCGTTTGTCGGCAGTGCTGAAATACTACGATCGTATGGGTGGGAGGGGGAGGGGGGGGGGGGCGAACGGTGATCCACTCGACCTTCTCACATTGCCAGACTGCTGCTAATGAGGGGGGAGGAAAGGGACTGCATTATTACCCATGCGGTCGGCGGCATGTGTTGAGCTGTCAAAGCGGGTGGCACTTGGACCAATAAATAACAACCTCCCTCGTTCCCCACAGCGTTCGGCAGCATAGATACGTAAATTCGAGGCCATATATTATGACTCGGGACTTGAAATACGATACGTAAAGTCACGTAATACGTAGGTACAAGGTACGTTAGTTCAAGGAAAATTTAACATTGTCCTTATGGGAAAATTTTTGGGACCAACAAAAAACTTTACACAATCAAGGAATTCGGTGATTCAAGGTACGTAAATTTAAAGTTCCACTGTATCGTAATTGTGTAAAGCAGGGGCGATGCAGAGGGATTCGCAATGCAGCGCTCATTCTTAATTCACAACCAAATCTGTCACGGTACAAACATTTGCAAATGTGTATTGCATAGGCTAAAAAAAGTGTAAAAGCAGAAAACAAATTTTGTCATGCATTTCAATAATGCAGTCGAAATGCCAAATTGTTTGGTGGGGCTTGGCCTCAGTGCCACACCGTGCTAGCTGCCACTGGTTGTTGCTGAACACTTTACTAAGCCAAGGATATTATTATATAATTCACATTTCGATTCATGTAGCGGTGTTGGCTAACGTCACGGGGTGTTATCCACGCACACGTTTAACTACACTGTACGTATTGCTTTTATTTGCATATCGGCCCCTCAACGCAAGAGAGGCAGGACGTCATACACATAACTAAGGTTTCTCAATGTTACGGGCACAATCTAGGTACAGGTACTAACAAAACAGTCCATTCATGCGATTTATGTAACTTGTTTAACAATTTTGTAAGTACAGCCTACCTTTTAAGAACATGGCAGCTAGGATTAACTCTTTAGTAAATAAAAAGATCTGACAGATGAACACCTACCTGGTGGTAGTATTGAGGGGTGGGGCAGGGGTTCCGAGGGAGGTACGGCCTAAGCCGCTCGGAGTCTGAGGGGTGGGGCATGTGGAAGAATCCCGCCTCCATCATCTGGAACTGACACTGGTGCTCCTTCTGGAGGGGGACGGGTCCGAGGGGTGCCACCCCCAGTAACGGGGGTATGTGCGCCTCGCACATGATAGTCAGGTCAACTAGAGGCAGCTTGTCCAGCAGCGAGCTTGAGTCGTCTTCACTCGGCAACTCCAGACCCGCCCGGTCGATCGCTTGTTGTGCAATGGACTTTAAAGATGACATGCCTTCCACAACCTGCAATAAGAGCATAATGACAATCAACATTTGATGGGGAATTTTAGCTCGAAAGAGATTGAAAAGTTTTTAATGCATGAAAAGGCTAATAATAGGCCTACACCGGTTGATTTAGAGTAGGTTAGATAAATTTACACCTAAAAGAGGGAACACAAGACGTTTCTATAAATTCGGCAGCCTCCATCATTGCTTGAAGGTAAGATGTTGGCTGCTATCCCAACTCTCAATACTACAGCAGAATGTCATTCTACCAACTTAGCTTGAAAGAGATAACAGGCGGTACATAGACGCCACAAAAATCGAATGGTAAATACTAAGGTCCAGAATTTCAATGTCTAGTTAAAATTTATCTGCCAGTTAGTCCTCTCAGTAAATATTTACAAGGCTTCTGATTGGTGGTTGCCATAGTGAAAACAAGTTATGTGTCAGTTAAATTTACTTGCCACTTTAACTGGACATTGAAATACCGGGCCTAAATGTAATTGTTATTGTAAGTTGTTTGATGAGCAGGTAATATTTAAAAGCAAATTTTGCGTCATTTTAAAACACTACTCTGGATTTTCAGTTAATTGCCGATATGACATACCGAGATACAGGCCTATGATAAGTGGCCACTCACCTTATTTGTGACTGGCCCATTGAGTTGAGCTGTGGACAGAAGGCTAGCCGGCGAAGGTGAGGTGGCTGGCAGCGGAGACGGGGCAGAACTTACAGACGAAGGGGGCGAGGAAGAATTGTTGTGTCTTTCAGAGTTGTTGCCAACAATTGACGGCTTTATCACTGAAACAAAACACATCACATGAAACCAACCAACCAAAAATTTTAATTCATATTAATTGGTGGAGAGGAAGGAGTTAGATGATGTGTAAGAAACACTGAGTCTGGCAAGCTTAGTAGCTACAGTTTCATGCCCTAGATAATGGTTGAAAACCACCACTCAACCCGACATAGTTGGAACTGAGTAATGATGATTATTATTATTTAGGGATGGGCGAACGTTCGAAATTCCGAACTCGAACCGAACTTTTTTTGAAGTTCGGTTCGGTTCGAGTTCGAAATATGAAGTTCGAGTTCGTGATTTATCAAAATTACGAACTTGCTCCGAACTTTTAAACTTGCCGCTGTCGTGCGCGAGAAAATCCTCCAATGATGAGGCAGTATTATTCATTCGACTATCGATTTCCTGGTTCCTGCGATATTTTCGATAATTGAAATGGAAGCAGCTCTCCACCAATTGCGTACCTTCTAATGTTCGACTAATCGATTCGCAGCAATAATGCGATACATCATGAATATATCCACCAATGAGAAATCTGCTAATAGGTATAAGACGCCAAGACGAGACGCTGTGACATTTACGACGATATTTACGATGTTTTATAGAGTAACAAGTATTATTTGGAATCACTGAACAATGATTAAAGACCGATTAACCACGTTTATATGCAATTATGTTAACAAATAAATTTCTCGCAGGCAAGTTTTAACCACATTTGCGTCAGCTTACACACCTTAATACGATGTCGATAAGCTACATAACCTCAAAATAGATCGTCATTTTACGTTTGTTATTCAAAGTTAGATAACAATAACATGCAAATGTTCTAGGCCTAATAAAATTTAATAGTTGCAGTATTTAGACGAGAACTGGCCACGATTTCACAACAATCTTTGTTAGGTTTGGTTTATGAACCAGGGCCTAGACCTAGGCTATGTACATAGGGAATATTTTAGTCTTAGGGCTAAGGTTAGGTTTGGGCTGGGCCAAGTAAGGACAAGTTTTGTCTAGGTTAGCCTAGAATATAGAAGATAATAGGTGTCTTAACATGTTTTATAAGCTCTTATCTAAACCAAGACTTTGGAATTTGGTAGCCTTGCCTAGGCTAGGGCTAGGCCTATGCCTAAATTTAGAATGCTGTGCCAAAAGGGCAAGGGTAGCCCCTAGTCAATCCTGTCGATGAAGGTCGATGAAATAGATCTCGATAGTAGGGAGAAATAGTTAGGGGTGTGCGGGAAAGGATTTTTCAGACTCGGGACGGGATCGGGAATTTTACATTACAAAATCCGGGAATCGGGACGGGATCGGGAAATTTTCCGACAAATAAATAAATTAAATGCAGCATCTTTATATCACTTTATCAAGTAGGTACAAAAATTGCAAAGGATCACCAAATTAATCACATTGACTCACAATTTGACTTTAGGCTTGGGCCTAGGCCTAGCTAGGCCTACTTGAAGGGCCTAGGCCTAGCTACTTGAAGGGTCTAGGCCTAGGCCCTAGCCTACCCAAAACAAATAGGCCTAGGGTCCTAGTAATAATTAGGTTAGAAAGAATGGCCTGTGCTTTAGATTAGCCATGAAGGTTAGGCCTAGGCCTAGGACCAACTGGGAAGAGAGACCAAATTACAAATTAGCTAGTTGTAAGTTGTGCCTAGGCCTAGGCTACAAACTAACAATTTTCAACTTACCAAAAGCATTTGGCCTAGGGCCTGCCTAGGCTAGCATCCATGGGCTTATCTAAACCACAGGCCTTTCTTTCTAACCAAATAATTAATTTTGGGTAGGCCTAGGCCCTAGGCTTTGACAAATATAAATACAAGTAGGGACCTAGGCCCTTGCCTAAAGTCAATTTGTAAGTCAAGTCATTGTGATTAATTTGGTGGAGGCCTATTTCCCAGCTGTTTCAGGTCGAAAATCAAATTATTTTGATTTTGACGCACTGCACTCTGGTTGCTAATGCATCAAGCAAGCACGCGCGAGTGCTGCGATCTAGTGGGCACCTTGCCAACTGCTTTCATATAGTCTGAAGAGGCGGGAATTTCAATTTCCCGACTTTTGACGCGATCCCGGCGAGTTTCGGGAAAAAAACTATTTCGGGAACAGGATCGGGAAGGTGATTTCCCGATCCCGATCCCGAAATGTCGGGATCCCGCACACCCCTAGAAATAGTCTTAGCCTAGACATTAAAGTATGCCCAATTGAAATTCCTACCTTCCTGCTTTTGGTTTTAAGCAGATTTTTTAAAGTTCGGTTCGAGTTCGAAACTTTTTTACAGAAGTTCGAGTTGGGTCGAAACTTAAAAAACCAAGGTTCGCCCATCCCTAATCATAAGGTATCATAAGGCCACCTACCATTTAATTTTGATGTCACTTTGACCTACAGTATAAAATTTTAAAACACTTTAAGCTGTTGGATCCTATCCCAATACCCAAATTCTCTACTTTAATCAATTTTAAAATTTAATTTACATAGCTAAACCTTAAAATTTGATAACTAGTTGAAATTAGGAATTACTTTCAATGATAACATGGTATCAATTGCAAATACTATAGGCATTGTTACACTTATGTCCATGGACATCCGATAAATGATTCATTGGGAACTTTCTTTGCCTTTCCGGCAATCAACCCTGGCCAAAAAATTAGCACCAAGTTTGACCGCATTACAAGTGTTTTTCAAATTAGGCCCTACCTATGTAAAAATACTTAGGAACAGCAGAAAACAAGAACAGCAGCAGAGTTGTCTAGATAATAATAATCTAGGCTTGGCTGGGAGATGGCAGTTTAGTTTAAAAAAATATACAAGTGGCATTGGCATGGGCTACACGCAACTAAGAGGCCTTCGGCCTACTTTGTTTGAACAAAATGTCTCAAACTGAAAGCAAATGATGAGGAACATACACAGACAGTAAGTAGTCCTACCTTGGTGAGATGTGTGACTGTTGATCTGGGTGACAGCCGTTGTGACCGGCCTCTCCAGTGGCTGAACTAAGAGGGGCTGATGGTGGAGGGACAGGAGGGGGTGAGGGGGAGATGTGTTGAGCTGTAGCAAACTGGGGGGCTGTCCAGTGCCGTTCTCACCACTGTGGCCTAAAACAAACACAAACATGCAGTTAGATAATGATATAAGTAGGAAAACGCTTAAGTCCCGCCGCGTTGTTGGATGAGCGTAATTGGTGCATTGAGCTGCCATGTGTTAGGCGGATTTTCTGTTGTTCTGTGAAAAAATTAGTACTAAGTTGAAGATTTTTTTTTATTTAAATTAAATTTTAAAAAAAACTTTAATTTTTAATTTTTTTAATTAATCGTATGAATTTTAAAAGGCCGTCCCTCCTACCAACCCCCCCTGGCAGCAGTGAGGCCCACTGCGTAGCACTGCTGCCAGCCCCCCTACTAGCGAACCTAGTGTGAGAAGGTTGCAACTTCAGTTTAATTGGTACAACCCCCCCTGGCAGCAGTGTTGTCTAGTACCGTGCCCTGCTGCCAACCCCCCCTGCCAACCTGGATTAGGCCCTGTTTAGGCCTGTATCGGGAATGGTATTCGTCCGACTAGCAAGTAGTATGGCCTACTGTTTAGTTTAGGTCTGTATTAATACGAGGAATTGGAATTTGACGACCTGGCCACCCTCCCTGGCAGAGAAATGATACCCTGTACTGCTGCCACCCCCCCGCCTACCTCGTTTAGGCCCTGTTTAGGCCTGTATCGGGAATGGTATTCGTCCGACTAGCAAGCCTATACTGTTTAGTTTAGGTCTGTATTAATATGAGGAATTGGAATTTGACGACCTGGCCACCCTCCCTGGCAGAGAAATGATACAGACGAGGTAGGCAGGGGGGGTTGGCAGCAGTACACGGTATCATTTCTCTGCCAGGGAGGGTGGCCAGGTCGTCAAATTCCAGTTCCTCGTATTAATACAGACCTAAACTAAACAGTAGGCCCTACTACTTGCCAGTCGGACGAATACCATTCCCGATACAGGCCTAACAGGGCCTAAACCAGGTTCTCAGGGGGGGTTGGCAGCAGGCCACGGTACTAGACAACACTGCTGCCAGGGGGGGGTGTACCAATTAAACTGAAGTTGCAACCTTCTCACACTAGGTTCGCTAGTAGGGGGGCTGGCAGCAGTGCTACGCAGTGGCCCTCACTGCTGCCAGGGGGGTTGGTAGGAGACACAGCCATTTTAAAAATTGAAAAAACAAAAAATTGCGATTTTTATAAGAAATAATTATTCGATTGCGCTCAAATTTCACACGAATATATGAATTCATAAAATTAAGGTTCTGTGAAAAAAGTATTACAATAAAATAAAGCATGTAGGTGTTAAAGTAAAAAAATTGTTTAAAAAAAAAAAAAACACAAAATATATATTTTCATGAAAAATAATTTTTCGATTGCGCTCAAATTGCACACGGATATCTTAATTCATAAAATTAAGGTTCTGTGAAAAAATAATGAAAATCGGATTAAGCATGTAGGTGTTATAAGTAAAATTAATTTTGGAAAAATCGAAAAAAAATCGTAAAATTGCAATTTTCATGAGAAATAATTTTTTGATTGCGCTCAAAAACGTGGCAGTTCTAAGTTCAGAGATTTCGAAGGCCTCCATAAAATTTCATCGCAAACGGAGTATCGGTTTAGCCGGAATCGTGCTGACAAACACAAAAATACAGAAAAAAAAGAAAAGGAAAGAAAAAAAAACATTCCGTATTTTTTTCTCCAGTGTAGTGAAATGGAATCTTCGCTTCGCTCGCTACGCTCGCTACGCTCATCCAACAAACACTTGGCCTACTTACCATCGTACCGAATTGTGCGGACATGGAAAATACAGGATAAAATATAAAATAATAAGTTTTGTTTTATTGCATTTGTGAGGTTCACACGATAATTTTGTGGACCTGTGCTGTTTCATTTCATTTCATTTCATTTTATTAGCAATCATTTACACTTGTACAGATCCACACACCTAAGTGGTGGCAAGTTTAGATGTTGTCAACAATTAGTACAGACTACTCTTATTATATTGTATGCACATTAAGTTCGGGTTCAAGTAAGAGTTTAATACAGGAAAAATAATATATATATATATATATTAGGGATGTGCGGGTAGTGGTTTTTGAACTCGGGTCGGGCTCGGGTCGGGTAATTGAAAGTACCCTCGGGCTCGGGTAATTGAAGTACCCTCGGGTCGGGCTCGGGTAGTGAATTTTTTTTTTATTTGTGAATTTATTTTAAAAAAAAAATTTCCTACAAAACAGTTTTGCATTGGTTGCAGGTAGCCACTCTGGGCTGTGTTGACACAAAGTACTTCCAAATCGGCGTCTTATGAACTTTTGCTTGAGTAGGCCTAGGCCTAGTACAGTGAAACCCTGCTATTATCGTTTTCCTGCATCAATCGTTCGTTATTCTCGGAAATAATATCGTAACAATCGTTTTCTAATATTTCCGATACGAAAACCCCAAGAAAAACCGATGCGATCGCGTATTTTTCACTTCCGGCCGACGAAATCATGCGTTTGTACCAGCCATGCATCTGACGAAATCGCGCGTTTGCACCAGCCTTTCGGTCTGACTCCGCCCAACGCTCTGCTGCGCGCAACGATGCGCACTAGATCGGACTTCTAGGCCTGCCGCCTAGGCATTAGACGATGTTTATTAGCGTTGTTTCTTTTTCACCATTCGCCCACATACGTAATATTCAACTTGCTTTATGCCGTTATTAGCGTTGAATAACCAGAACACGAGTAATGACGGTCAGTAGGGCCTATTATTCCAGCGGGAACAGCGCCGGAAGAGCCAAGGACACAGCATCATAGCATAGCCGCGCCCACGTCGTAGCGATTGGTCCGCTCCGACGTCAGCTGTTCGTTTGGCGTGTGAGCGGGAGGTTTAAAAGGAGCAGATTGGCGTGTTTCTTTATTACTTCTACCCGACCCGACTTTTTCGGGTAGGAATTGACGGCCCGACCCGAGGTCGGGTAATTTTACCTACCCGAAAATTACCCGTTTTTCGGGTACCCGCACATCCCTACTATATATATATATATATATATATATATAATAATAATAATAATAATTATTATTATATATAATAAATAAATAATAATAATTGTAGTAAATAAAAACAATTACACCCACGGGAGTGTTTCCCGATCAACCAAATCGAGAAATAAACCTCGCTCATACCTGCGTAAAGGCAATGACATTATTATTAATGTTTGGTGGTCAGTTCAAAGGCAGCAGATATTTGTTGCAGTACTGTTCCATCCATTCAGATGTATAATGCAACTACAATTCAGAGATTAAAATGTACCCGTCCTGATGGTCTAGTGGTTAAGACGTCCACCTGGAATGTGGGAGATCCGTGGTTCGATTCCCGGTTGGGGCGGATTTTTTTTTAAATTTTTGAATTGTAGTAAATAAAAAACAATTACACCCACGGGAGTGTTTTCCCAACCAAATCGAGAAATAAACCCTCGCTCATACCTGCGTAAAGGCAATGACATTATAATTAATGTTTGGTGGTCAGTTCAAAGGCAGCAGATATTCGTTGCAGTACTAAATAAATAAATAAATAAATAAATAAATAAATTGGATTTAGAGTCTACCCACTCAGTTATTAAACGAGGGAGCGGAGCGACCGAGTGTCTCCATTCAACTCAAACGGCCCTCATTCTGTGATTCTGTCTGTCTGTACGTCGAAAATCAGCCGAACCGCTGAACAGATTGGGCTGAAATTTTAAACATACATCCGGTACGAGTTTACTGAGAACTGCTAACAAAATCAGCTAGATCCATTGCGATTTAATCCTACAATAAATAAAAATGTGATTTTTTTAAATATCGATAGCATTTTGTTTAGTAGCAGCTAGCGGGACGAGATCTACCTGGCTGACATGGCCCAGTGGTAAGCATTAAGCCTACCGCACGGAGGGTTGGGGTTCGATACCGGTTTACTCGAACTTTTTTATATTTTTACACCCACATATTATTTTTGAGGGGTGTTAAATGGGAAATAAAACTTAGATGATTTTGTTTTATCTTGGAAATTTGTTAATGTTTCACGCTAATACGTTTTGAACATGATTCGCATTTTAAATGTTCAATTTAATTAACTAGGGAAACGCCAAAGTGGTTGTTAAACGTGTGAGTGAGCCATGTGTTGAGTACCCGGTATCATTCCCCATACTGGGCTTGATCCAGCCTTAGGTATAGGGGAGGAAAGGGGATGTTTCCCGGGTACTCAACACTTGGCTCTCTTCTCACTCGTTTGACAACGACTTTGGCGTTTCCCTAGTATAACTGATTTTCAGTGGGGGACAGTAAATCAAAGCGACTTAGCCTACCCTGTAGGCCCCGACGCAATCGACGAGTGAGCGATAACCAACCAAAGATCGATATTTTTAATAGGAAATATAGCAATCAGTGGTATGGACAGTGCGAACACCCGCGAATCAACGCCAGAATCAACAAGGCCGATTCAGAACAACTCTGAATTTATTATGTGCTTCGTTGCAAGGACGGCTCTAAAGTCACCGTTTACAAACTCCTAAGACACGAATTGATGGACTTAAGTCCAAGTCTGAAGTTAAAAAACTTCTGACATTGGCGGGAATTGAACCCTGGACCTTCTGCATTGTAAGCAGAAACGCTAACAACAAGACCAACGAGCCACACAACAAGACCAACGAGCCACACAACTACTGTTCCATCCATTCAGATGTATAATGCAACTAAAATTCAGAGATTAAAATGTACCCGTCCTGATGGTCTAGTGGTTAAGACGTCCACCTGGAATGTGGGAGATCCGTGGTTCGATTCCCGGTTGGGGCGGACTTTTTTAATTTCTGAATTGTAGTAAATAAAAACAATTACACACACGGGAGTGTTTACCCGTTTGACCACAATCGAGAAGTACACCCTCGCTCGTACCTGCGTAAAGGCAATGACATTATAATTAATGTTTGGTGGTCAGTTCAAAGGCAGCAGATATTCGTTGCAGTACTGTTCCATCCATTCAGATGTATAATGCAACTACAATTGGCTTGTTCACGCAAAGCTCCACGCAGATCGCGCCACTGCACTAAACCCCAAAACCAGGGTCCACTAGATACTTATTCCGAGCTGCTTGTTAGGTATCTAGTGGACCCTGCCCTAAGACCGTGGCGGTGTTTGAAATAAACTATGTATAGCAGACTCTGCATTGTCAAATCTGTATGCTTCCTCGATTGTTTGTTTACGTATTGTTTTACCCAATGGTTTTACCATTCCTACTTTAATCAAAGGTTTTACGTAAGTAGTCGTACGGCCTATTTCAAGTAATTTTATTCAATAGCATATTTTGTTTGTTTAAACTTTTAAACAATGAAAACGTGAACGATAGGAAAATTAAAATAAGAGCTGAAAGCACATGGATGGCGCCCTTGAAGTCTAAACCTGGGGCCTAGCACTGTTGAGATTAGACCTAGGCCTACTTGGAACAAGGCTACTAAGGACTAGGGCCTAGGCTTTCTTCAGCATTTGTTGTAGACCTAGGCATATTGATATTATGGTATTATAAATTAGCAAGTATAGGCCTAGGCCCTACTTGCATACGCCTCAGCAAAGCCTAGGGCTGATTTGTTGACATGAGAGAGGTTACGTAGGCAGGAAGCCGAATAAAGACACAATTGTCAGTATATTATGTGTGATTGTATTTATTTGTAGTAATAAACACGACAGTATGCCCTCCTCTCTCCTTACACGAATACACACAGAAATTGGTCATTTTGCTTTCAACATAAAACTATGCAAATTGACAATAAAAACAGTAGGCTGCTGACAGCTATGAGCAGCCATGACACCCGCAAGTTGGGCTATCACCGCCGTCTACACTCTACATCCGCCTTTACAGGCATCTATACGGCGGTGGGGGGTTAGTACAATAGCGCAGCGTGGTGAGTAAAAGTCGCAGTGAACAAGCCAATTCAGAGATTAAAATGTACCCGTCCTGATGGTCTAGTGGTTAAGACGTCCACCTGGAATGTGGGAGATCCGTGGTTCGATTCCCGGTTGGGGCGGACTTTTTTAATTTCTGAATTGTAGTAAATAAAAATATATATATAAAGTATGAGCTTGTTATTCTGTCAACGTACTCAATTTTTATCCTTGAGACCATAGAATTCTGTCAATGAATAAAATTCTTGATCCATAAGCCAGGCCTTGACCTCATTCTTAAAACAGCTTTCCCCAATGTTTAGTTTAATTCTGTCAGGCAGTCGGTAAATACTTTGACACCTGCCTGTACAGGGTCGTCCTCTCCTAGTCTAAGCCTAATAAAATGGCTGTGTAAGTCCTCTCTTGCCTTGTATTATGGTGGTGAACACTACTATTCCTTTCAAAATACTGTGGATTGTCGTTGACGAACATAGCCACATCCAAAATGTAGAGACAAGTTACTGTCAATATCCCTAGTGATCTAAATTTATTCCTGCATGATGCTCTGTTATTAGTAGGGTCATTTTCGACACTTTTGTGACCGTTGAGAGGCAAGTACAATTCCTCAAGCGATTTGTCCTCTAAAAAGGTTTTATAAAAATTTAGCCCCCATGCCCCTCGCGAAAGTGTGGGCATACCCCGCCAGGGCCCAAAATCCAATATGGCGGCCGTTTACCACATCTGACACTATCTTTGCAATGGTTTAGCCTAGAGTATCGCGTAGTATGTGGTTTTTATGGTTTTGAGGGTCGAGGAATTCGTTTCTGAAGTCGGTTTGGCGATTAGACCCATTTTTTAAAGCTTTGAATCCAAGATGGCCGTCGATTTGCAGCTTGGAATAGCCAGTTTCTCGAAATCGTAGTAGAACTTTCATATAAGACTCGAATGAAAGCCCTGTTCACATAATTTTGAATAATTGACAGAAGAGCTCTCAGATAGTGCTCATAAATCTAATAATTGGTCAAAACTTCAATAATAATACGAAAATATGTGCTCCTTTTATAGACAATTTAGCGATTTCTAAAGTGCTGTGATAAGAGTGGCTATGGCACATGAATTGAGAGACAATGACGATTTCTCAACGGATTTGTCCTCTAAGAAGCTCTAAGAAGCTCTTATCCAAAGAAGATTACAAGATATTCTTGAGCAGGAGGAAGTCTGGAGCTAGAGGACGAAGTCAGAGCAAATATGAAAGCATTTGTCCTCTCAAAAGTCTATGCTGAAAGCGCAGATGCTACCTGCGCGCAAGCCAGAGCTTCGAAGTGGCACAAAATGAAGAACAAGAGTACGATTCGACTCCCACCTGATGACGACTCGTTGGATCTCCATGTGCAAAGGACGAATTACATTGTGTATTGCCAGCTCCATTACGAGCTGCTAGATCATCCGTCCCCCATTGGTCATGGCTGGGAAATTCTAAATGGGAAGTGCCGACCAGTGCGCCACACCCTACCCCCCTTGCCCCAGCAGCTCAAAAATCGTGGTTGTCCAGATGACAGAGGTGAAGATAGTGGCAGCGATGATGAGAGAAGTGAGTGTGGAGAGTCAACAGATTCAGACGAACAGTAATGGTGAATGTAGTGAGAGCACTAATGATTGTAGTCCAATTAAGAGATGTTATTGTGAAAGTTGTGCTTCAAACAGAAGTCATAGCTCTTCTGTCAATTATTCAAAATTATGTGAACAGGGCTTTCATTCGAGTCTTATATGAAAGTTCTACTACGATTTCGAGAAACTGGCTATTCCAAGCTGCAAATCGACGGCCATCTTGGATTCAAAGCTTTAAAAAATGGGTCTAATCGCCAAACCGACTTCAGAAACGAATTCCTCGACCCTCAAAACCATAAAAACCACATACTACGCGATACTCTAGGCTAAACCATTGCAAAGATAGTGTCAGATGTGGTAAACGGCCGCCATATTGGATTTTGGGCCCTGGCGGGGTATGCCCACACTTTCGCGAGGGGCATGGGGGCTTAATTTTTTATAAAACCTTCTTAGAGGACAAATCCGTTGAAAAATCGTCATTGTCTCTCAACGGTCACAAAAGTGTCGAAAATGACTCTACTATATGTAGTTTGGCAAGAATTCGGACTGCCCTTTTTCTGAATCCTAAAAATTTGTATTATAGAAGTTGCATTCCCCCAAAACAAAATGCCATATTGTATTATAGATTGGCAGAACGAGAAATACACCATCCTAACCACGTTCGGGTTACAACGCTTAGTTACACTACTTAAGAGTCGGAAGCAGGGCCGAGCGCTTTCAAATTTTGCGGCGACTGCCTAAGATAAATCGTCCGCTATCGGTAGCTCTGTCAATACAGTTGCGTCTTCTCCCCTTGGGTCCTAGGCTACCCGCATTACCAGCCACGTTTCAAACCACGAGATATTATTTGGTGGCGAGTTGGATGATTTCATGCGACTGACTGCCACATCCGAAGTTTTTAATGACAAAATAAATAATTATAATGCACATCTTGTGAAAAGAGACGTAAATTACACTCTAGAAACTATCGACAGAACGTTTTATAACTATTAAAAGTGTGACAATTTTTTACGCTTATCGCAAGTTATCGTGCATCTGTATAAATATCGCTCTAGACCGCACGCTTACCGTGGTCATTGTTGGCCGAGTGGTTAGAGCTCTTGTTTTGCATGCGAGAGGACGTCGGTTCGAGCCCCGTCTAGGAAAACTTTTTTACTTTTTGTTACTCATTCCATTATTGTTGTTCACTTATAATTTGTGACGGAAACAATTTTTATAACTTTCCAGTGCAAATTACTCTAATGGCGAAGGCTTTCTCGCATCCGTGCAGCGGCAATCGGCAAGTTATGAAAGTTGGACCCCTACCGGCGGTAGAACAAGATGACATTATACTTTTTAGAAAGCCTAATTCAAAATACATACCATAAACCGTATACGAAAAGAATCCGCCTTGTTCTACATGCCGTTTTGGCGTTTTGAGCGCGCCGCGACGCTTCCGCATGACGTTTCACCCTTTTGATCCTTGTTCTAAATCAATAACTTTGTACGATTATTTAGAAGACGAATCGACCGTTCCAGTGAATACCCACATTTACCCATTAAAAATAGTTTAGAGTATTTAAATTGGCCTAAAACGCAAAAATGTGACTTATTATCAATTTTACTTTGATATTCAATGCCAATTTACGAAAACGTTTGAAAACATATTGTTGGTTTATCAGTCTTAAAAACATGCTGTCACATGTATTATAATACTACAATGCACAGGTAGTTATACGAAGTCGCTGAGATAGTGCATGACATGCGTTTGTTCGGCCGCGCGTCTTATTTACTTCCGCAGTCGCGCAGAGTACTACTATTCACTGTGAGGTCCGGGGGCCAAACCGAACACATGTAACAGACAAATTGGCAATAAAACTTCTAACATCATTTAAATATGTAATAATTTGAATCAATTACTTAAATTTTCTGACACATGTCACGTCAAATATTAATTTATTATGTAGCACGTAGGCATGTTAAAGTGTGCATGACATTCTTGTATGGCTTCTACCGGAACGTAATCTAGGGCGACGGTCGTTCGCCGCAGCCAAGCAATGACT
>JAMZAV010009523.1:0-76558 GCA_024449915.1 Sweltsa coloradensis | reverse complement strand
TTTTATTTTTTTTTTAATTTTTTTAAAACAAAAAACGCGGCACTGATCAACATAGCGATTCACCTTTGCAGTTTTTTTTGTGATCGCCGAAAAAAAAACTTTTTAAAAAAATCCATCCAAGCCGTATCCCCCGTATACCCCACGCACGGATGTCAAATTATAAGAAAGGGTTAAAAAGCTAAAGAAAAGTAGGATCATATGGCTATTTTAAAAATGAATTGGCAGAAGGTCGTCTTTACAATACATTTAAAGTAGCCCAATTACTAAAAAAGTTAAGATCATGATTTTTTTTGGGACTATAACTCCCAAAAAATTTAAATCAAGATTAAAATATTTCAATTGTTTCAACTGTCATTAAAAACCTGAAAAGGAGATTGATTAACCTTTAAAATATAAAATTAGAAAAATAAAAAAATATAAATATGTATATAGTGTAAGCCCAAAAAAACATCATGATTTTAAAAACCTGACCTTCTCAAAAAATTGTTTCACCATTGTAATTCTGAAAAGTTGTTGTGTAAGCAGTTTTAACCGTTTTGCTTCTTAAGATTTCATTTCATTTCATTCTTTATTCCAGATTCTAATATTAAAAATTACCCCCCCCTGAGAGAGAGGGAGTGAATAACTACATAGTAATTAAAATTAGAATAAAAGTAATAAAAATAAAAAATTTTAGGAACAATTAATAAAATAGATAAGATAAACATACATACGTATGTGATGGACAAAAAGGAAGATGGGCCCCCAAAATGTGTTAGTTAAATTAAATTTTTTTGCAATAAGGGATTCCTCAAAGGGAAAATAAAGGGGGGTTTGAATAAAAAGATTTAATTTTTAATTCAAAATGATTTGGAGTATCTTTTTGAGGGATTGGGGAAAATTTTATTGTAAATTTTCTCAGAGGTAGCTTGGACTTTTTTTTAAATGTAAAATGGTTGAAAGTGGGAATGAATAGTTAGAGTTAGTACGCGTTTTAGAGGGGGTTTTATTGCTTTTGTTAAAAACATTTTCAGGATGAGAGTGTGAAAATGTGGAAGCTGAAAAAATTAAAATTCGGAGAAAGAGTCAATATATGAAGATTAGTGAAATGTGTCTTCATAAGGCCTTGTATCCCGGGCGATTATTCTCACCGCCCTTTTTTGTTTTTAAATATTCGTTTAGCATGACTTGAGATCCCCAAAATAGAATGCATATGAGATAAGGACTAAAAGATAAATGATATACCATGAGTAACGTAGAAGGGCTCAAAAGAAGTTTGCCTTTCGAAAGCATGAAAAAACCACTTAGCAACCGGTGCCAATGTTGGATAGTGGAACCAGTCAAGGGACTCACTCACGTAGCCCAAATTTTTGCAGTATTGCCTGCTATCCTTCCATCCAGCGAATGGGGGGCTTAAAGGGGTTTTGGAGCATTAGATAAAAAATTTAAAAAAATTTTTTATCTTTTGGAAGCCACTACAACTTCGTATGATATATTTGTGATATTTGAGAATTTTGCAGTGATGTTAAACTTTGAATTTACATTATGGGGGTATGGGAGGGAGTTTGATGTCATCACATTAGGTAGGAAAGATTTTACAATGTCCGGGAAAATTTTCCCATTTTAAAAGTTTGGAAACTGTTAATATATTTAAAAAAAGGGCCAAGCGTAGCCCCCTTGGGGGACCCACAAAGTTTTTTGGAGTGGGTCAGATTTAAAAGGAATGTGGTTTTTCGATGACTTTTTTTTCCCCCGTTTGTTTGCGGTTAGTGAAATGACGTTACCCAAGTGTGCGGGGCCGAAATCCCTAGGAATGTATGTTTTGAGGAAAATTCCATGATCGTTGTATCAAAAATTTTGCTCTTCAAAAAAGAGCCATGGGCTTGTCCCCTCTGTCTAAAGCAGAGAAAAAGCGATAAAGAGAAATGAAAAATAGTGCTCGTAGATTTCCCAAAGGGGAAGCATGCTGATGCCCTCTAAAATGTGATATTTTTTGAGATGGAGGAAAAGTCGATTGTACATTACGGTTCAAAATTTTTTTTTAAAAACGAGAGAGAACGAGTTTGGGCGATATTTATCAAAAAATACCTTTTCTTTCCTTTTTTGTGTTGGGGACTTGTTGTTGCTTCAAAATTTTGGGGGGAAAAGGCCCAGTTTCGAAACGACATTTTTAAAATGTTGGAAGAGGCAATCAATGATTTTAAATTGTTTTCACTAGGATGGACTAGTATGCCATCTTCCGCACGAGTAGGAGCTTTTCTTTTAGTTGCAAATTTCTGTAGGATTTTTTTGGATAAAAAAAAATGATTTGTTTGGGTCCAATAATCAGACACAATGGGAGTTTTTAAAGGGTATACAAATTTCTTTAAAACACGTTGAATCTTTTTAGAAAACCTCAAAAGGATTATCGTCCTTTTTTCCCATCACCGCAATTGCCATGTTTATGGGAAGTAGATGATGTCTCTGATCTGATAAGTTCCGGGAGCCCTAGATTTTTTGTGGAAGTAAAATAATGCTATCGAAAAATTTTCTTTGGCTTTTTATATTTCTAGATGAAGTTTTTTTTAAACGTTTGTAATTCCCTTTATGAATAAGGCAAGTGGTTTTCTTTCATAGTGCATGTGGGTTTTCCGGGTCGGCAGATCTGAGCGAATCTCAGTTGTAATCCTTTTTTTTGATTTAACTGGTTTAAAGTTTAATCTGTTAACTAAAAAGGCTTTGTTAAAGAATACACTATTGTGAATGGAATGCATCAAAAACTCATTGACAGTATATATTTTGAGAGCAACCCAGACTCATCTTAAAAGGAGTTCAAGGATTTTAATATTTTTTCTTTAAATTTTTCGTTTTAGAGTCCAGTTTGGGACCACCCAGTTTTTAAGATTCAATTTAAAAAAGAGTAAAAAAGGGTCTGATAAACAGAGTCTACTATAAGTTTCCCCTTGAAGGTGTCCAAAAATTAAACTTGGTGAAAAATTTTGTCTAAAAAGAGTAAGGTGGTAGGGTTTTACGTTTTGGGAGTGAAATGACCTTTTAAACCCAAAGGATTTAGAATGTCTTGGTAAAAAAACGGGTATTTTTGGGGTTTTAAGAAAGATCAATTTTTGAAGTCCCCGCGAACCCACTACTCTGCATTTGGTTTAATTTTTGGTAACCGGAAAAGATTTTGCTTCTAATTTAAAATAATTGTAAATGCTATGAGGGTGCTATAAACTGAAGGATGACATTCTATTTTAAACTCCTCTCCAAAACCGTCACCAAACTTTTAAATGCAATTATCATGAATGCCTGGAATAGGTGTATGAACCCAGATTTTGCAAATATTGCAAACCCCGCCAAAATGGGAGGTTCTACAGTAAATCTGGAATACAGTACGGGGGAAAATTAAAAAGTTTTATGGCTTCCGGGCAAAAAAAACCAGGTTCCCGAAATACGAATATGTCTGGCGACTGAATATCAGGAACACTTCTTTTCATAAACTTTTTTTTTAAGATCGAATGAAGGGACTTATGCTGGGGGAGGCTTTTGTGATGATACATCTGAGTATTGATTAGGTCATTTTTTTGTTAGTCACTTTTGAATTTGATTTTGAGATAGAATGTTTTGGTCTAGGGAGGGATTTTGGTGGTTTGAGCCCCTTTTGTTTAAATTGAAAATTTGGGAAGGTTGATTTTATTTTTTGTTTTGATAATTTGGGAGGGAAAATGATTCTACTGGTGGCTTATCTTTTTTTTTTTAGGGGAAGTCAAAATAGGAGAAAATTTGTTGTTTTGGATCTGCCTGGGGATTGCCCCTACACCCGGTGGGTGATGTTTTGCCCGTTTCAGGCGGAACTGCATTTGGGGTAGATATCTAGGCGGGGGGGGGCGGGGTCTAAACCAGAGCGGGGCCCTTTTGGAACCAGGGGCTGATTTCTAACTGAAGATCTTTGTAGAGTGGGGGAAAGTTTAAGACGATGTTCTGATCCTGGTCCATATTTTGATTTATACCCCGGGTGTCATAGCAAATAGGGCTGGATCAAAGGAGACTTTTGCCCGCACGTTTTGGATTGGCTGCAGAATGATGGTAGTCACACGGGGGGGTTTGGGTAGAGACGATTTGCGAAGGCCAGGGGGGCACCTTCTAGGCTTACAGAAGGTTCCTTGGGGAGCCATCAGGGTTACCCGGGGAAAATTGGCGTTGCATGTGGATCGTAGCTAGCATCGTTGATGGCAATTTTTTATGGTTTATTTTTCAGGGGCTGGGTTTGCGGGGGGGAAGGGCCGCCATGTAAAAATGTGGTGCAATTTCCTCAATCATGTTGTGGATTTTGAGACTGCCTGAGTGTTATTGTAATCCTCAATGGGATGTCGGGGTCAGTTAAAAACAGGCTGATTGGACGATCTGCCAAGTTCTCGGGATGCCCATTTGATAGCCTGTTGCGTGTCAATAATTTGATTTTTTTATATCGCTTTTTATAGAATAAATAAAGTATACGATAATTTCGTTGGGGAAAAGATTTTTGCGTTTTTTGTATTAACTGGACACCTGTCCAATATTCTGTTTGGCCCCCACTTATGAAAACAAATTCATACCACAGTGAAAAAATCACTTCGCAACTTTTGACGGGGGACACGGTTTTAGATGGACTTTTGAAGTTGGTGAAATTTAACACCTGCATGAATTTCTTTTGGTTAGTGTCTTTTGGGTTTTGGCTTGAGGGAATTTTCAACCAGCAAACATGGAATCACTTACACTTGTTATTGGTTCTTTTAATTTAGTATGAATGTTGCTTGGACTCATTTGGCCTAAGCACTTTTTGCTTTGGGGTGGTTAAAAATAAGGGGGGTATCGATGTGTTTTGGGATTTTTGGGAATGTCCAAAAGGGTTGAATGGGTGGTCTAGGTTTGGGGTTTTCAAAATCCTGTCCAGGCCCATGGTTGGTTTATGGCCTTGTGATTTGGCATGATTTTGTTAATGGGAGGTCATTTGGCTGGGGGATTCTTCCAGGGCAGTCTTGGCACCCGGGGTATGGGGTGGAGACTGGTGTAGGATCATCTTGGGGTATGTTCTATTGCTGGGAATGATCTATTGTGTAAGCTCCGCCGCTGGAAAAGGACTCTTCTGGGGGCAGGAGTGGTCACTGGGGCCTAGACCCCGTTGGAGATTAACAAAGGCCACGGCGGGGGGGGCCAAATAAGGGTTTCCAACTCTAGATTATAGGGGTTTGGCGGGTTCGTGGCATACTCAATAGCCCGGGGGTGACTGCCTTTAATGCGTCCGGGTATAGTCAAAAATTTTTTGTAAAAAAAAAAAAACGATCATGGCTTACAAGTAATTTGCATTGAAAAAAAAAAATAAACCAAATGGTAAAAAACTAAAAAATTTTGTAAACAAGCAATAGTGGGTAATTTTATGATTTCTTTTTTTAAACTTCAATATTGTAGCCACGCCTTTTATTTTTTTGTTTTCCCACTTCAAAATTTCGTTTTACAAAAATCAATTGTGAATTTACCTATTCATATCATACATAAATTTTTAACAAAAAATATATTAAAATTAGTTTGGGCATACACAAGGTCTAAATAAAAGGATAACAGATCGTGACTGTACCCTTTTACAAAAAAAAATTTTTCAAAAAAAAATTGGAATAAAGTGCAAAAAAAAATGCTACGTTTTGATACAAAGTTCGATTTTTTTAAATTAAACTTTATTTTAAAAAACAACAAAAAGGCCCCAAATTTAAAAAGCTACTATTTTTTTTGAACTTTCCCCTAATATCAAAATAAGTATAATCACAATTGTCAAAAAGTTGGAAAAATATGCATAAAATTTTTTTTTATCGGGTTGTTTTGTAGGGGCGGTAGTGATATCTTTCTGTCGAGTTTTGAAGACCAGTTATCTTCTTCTTCAGGGCATAAAAATTTTGATATAATTTTTGAAATTCCCTTGTTTCTTGTTATTGTTTTTTTTCTATTGTTTTTTATTAAAGTTTTTGATTGGTTTCCTAAAAGCTTCCTAAATTCACTGTCAGATTATCATTTGCTAGACAACTTTCCCATTTCGTACTTCCACCCCCCGACCTTCCTTTGAACCGGCACAAAACCCTTGGACGGAAGAAACTCCCAAGGGGAACACATTTTTTCCCAGTGAGAAAACGGATCCCAGGCAGGGCGAGGAAAAAAAAAAATTGATCCCAAGTTGGGGGATGTTTTTAAAGCCCCCAAACCGTCTCAACAACAACAAAAAAATACTTGCAAAAAAAATGATCCAACCAAAGGGACGCAAGAGACAAGCGTATGTCTTTCAAAATTTCTTTACACTGATTGCCTTTGCTGCAAACCCCGTGTAGGTCCCTTCATGCTCCAAATCTTTAAAAATTTAAAAATTCAACGGGGGGAACTTTAAAATTTTAAAAATGCTTTTTGACAAAATTAAATTTTTGTTTTTTTTAAATATTTAACCAGTTATTTTGCAATTTTATTTTTTTTCTCGATTTTTTTGGGGAAAACCCCGTAGGTGTAAATTTATTTTTTTACTAAAAACAGAAATTAAAAAGTTTAAATTTAGTTTTTGACCCTTAATAGTCTTTGATTTCCCGGTTTTGGGGGGGACTTTTTTTTTCTGATTGAAATAAAAATCCTTATTTTTTTGGCCAAAAAAAAAAGCTTTAGTTTTGGCTGGGTTGCTTTTGGCAAAAACAATGTTTGGGTTATTTTTGGGAAATTTTTAAAAAATTTGAATTGAATTTTTTTTTAAAAATTTTTTTATTTTATTTTTTCCCTTGCTGCAAAAAACGAAATGGTGCAAATTTTAAATTTGTTTGATTTTTGGATTTAAAAAAAAAAAATTTTTCAAAAAATTATGCAAAAAAAAGGCAAAATTTGGCTTATTTTTAAAATAAAATTTTTGCAAAACGAAAAACCCAAATAAACCTTTAAAAAGACAACTTGTTGTATTGCTGAACCAAATAAGAAAGTTTCACATTTAATTCGTTATTTTAGAAAAACCCCTTCATTTGGTCGCCCAAAAAAAGTTCATATTTTTTTTTGGCAGCAAAGGAAAATCTTATTGGTTTTGCAAAATTGTGCTCAAAATGTGCAAAAATATGTAAAAATATGCACATAAAAATTCGTTTTTACGAAATCGTTAACTTGGCTCAGCCAAAAAAAAAAATTGTAGGTTCTTGTTGCTTATCAAAAATCGAAACGTTTTCAAAATTGTGAAAAAAGTGAGCAAAAATGGGATAAAAGTTTGCATATGAAATTCGTTTTTGGAAACCATTAACTTGGCTCAGCAAATAAAGTTGTCGTAATTTTTTTGTGTTGCTTGCAAAATAAAAAATAGGTTGGGGAAAAAATTGCAAATGTGAAAACTAGGGAAAAGGGTTTTGACATGAAAATCCATTTTGGGTTTGTTCTAGCTTTAAACTTGGTCACCCAAAAAAGTTTCCGAAAATTTTTTGTGTTGCTTGGAAAAAAATCGAAAGTGGTTGCTAAAGTGTGCAAAAAGTGTGAAAAAATATGGTATAAGTTTGCACATGAAATTCGTTATTTAAAAAACCATTAATTTGGCTCAGCCAAAATAAAATTTTGTCGAACTTTTTTTGTTTTGCTTGTAAAAAATCAAAATTTTATTTTGTGCAAAATTGGCAAAAAGTGTGCAAAAATATGAAAAAAGGTTTTTTGACATAAATCCTTTTGGTTGTTCTAGTATAACTTGCTCGCCAAATAAAGTTGTAACTTTTTTGTGTTTCTTGTGAAAAAAATCAAATTGGTTGTGCAAAATTGTGAAAAAAAGGGGAAAAAATTCACAGCATATCGAACGTCTAATTTTTATTGGGGTTGAGCCAAGTTCATGTACCCCCCGCCCCTGCCAGGGTCATGATAGAGATAAGCGTGTTTTAGCAAGTATTTTTTGGCAGTGCCAGCGCACGTTGTTTGCGAGTGCAACTTACTCGCGGCTGGCTAGGGACAGGGGCAGGTAAAATACACCATTTCAAAAAAACAGTTTATAAATTCATATTTGTTTTTTTTAGGGCCCCTTTGTTAACGCTTTTTCCCCCGCGTTGAGGATGATTTTTTGGTTATTATCGGCCCAAATTTCACGAAAATTTTATTAAAAATCGGGAAAAAATCGTAAAAAATACGTTTTTATAAGAAATATTTCCCCTGGGGCACAAAAAAAATACAACAATTTCACGCAACAAGCTTCATTACGTTTTTGGTTTATTTTCTAAAAAAATAAAAATTTAAAACTATAATAAAAGCCTACCCCCTCGTCACATAACTGATTTAAAACGACGAAGCCACCATGTAGGTGAAATACATGTTTTTTTAATTACCGTATCGAGCCTTATTCTTCAAGTATGTACAAATGTATTCATAATTATTCATTCAATCGTTTTACCAACAACTGTTGCGTGTATTACGTTTTCATTCTTTTCGGGTTTTTTAATAGAACGAAACTTCCCCATCAACAAAATGGCTCTAATTTCGCTCCGGGTTTAAATGGAATTTGGCTCAATTCTCGTCGCGTTTTTTTCCCGGGAAAATCTACATCTACAGGGACATACAATTTTCAATACTGGAAGAGAAAGGTGTTCCATACTTGAGCCTTCCTTTCCATTCGCACTCCCTTCCGACATGATACTTCTCCGCCATCCATTGGGGGACGCCACCCAAGCTATGTACAGGAAACTAGAAGGCCACAAGTTCGGTGGTATCTACCAGCTACACCGCCCAGCTCTGCTGGCCCGCGATCCAGACTTTGTAAAGACTATACTCGTCAAGGAGTTTGCTTCATTTCATGATCGTGGATTGTTCTTTGACGAGGAGAGCGATCCGTTGTCTGCGAATCTCTTGGCTTTGGAAGGCAACAGATGGAAACACCTGAGATATAAACTGACGCCCACGTTTACTTCCGGCAAGATAAAGATGATGTTTCCGACTCTTGTTGGAATGTGGAATGAACTAAAGGGGGATTATCTTCCCTCCGATGGCGAGCAAGAAAGAAACTATCGAGGTAAACAATACTGTTTGTGTTTCTCAATTAAATTTATTTGGTTAGTTAGTTAAGTTTTTTATAATAAATAAAATCCTCAGTCATACATGAGTCACGCAGAACTCTATGGGTCTAAGTCCATTTAAAAAACAGATTGTGTTAAGTCCAAATCGGTTAAAATAGAAGTTAGCTTCAGTGCAACCATTTTCCAAATCCATAGTTGCAACTTGAATGACACCTGTGTGTTCACTATGGATATGGAAATGGTTGAAAGTGAAAGATAACTTTTATTTTAACCGATTGTTGGGCAAACTTCATCTGTTTTTTAAAATGGACTAGACCCCAGATTTTCTGCGTGCCTCACATGCGTTATTATAATTAAAAATATTTAATACTTATTCAGATTTTGAAATACTATCCCGAGCGAGGTTCGAACCCGGGTCTCCCCACATTCCAGGTAGAAACCAACTAGACCACCGAGACGGTAACAATTTACTTCTGAATTTGCATTATAGATCAAATGGAGGGAAAACAGAACTAAACGAATAATGTTGCCTTTGAACTGACCAAACAAACATGATTTATAATGTTAATGTTAATTAAACCTTCGCAGGTATGAGCGAGTTTATTTCTCGTTTTGGTAAGTCGGGAAAAACTCCATAGGTGGAATAGGGAATTGCATAAGTTACAAAAAATATCGCTAAAAGTATCTGCAATGTATAGATATTCTTCAAAAAATGATATAAACGTTAATTTAAGTTTTTTTTAAGTTAATCGTTAAATATCTATTGAGGGTCAAGTTTGAACTTTTAAATTTCCCGCACATTTATTTTGAAACGGCTGCCTACGTCACCGCCCTCATGACGAACACGGCCGTCTAGATAAACAAGGAAATTCCCTCTTTTTAACCAAAGTCTTTGTTCTTACAACAATGGCCAACAATAACAACAGTTGATTGTAATTTTCCTAGTTTTATAACCCACATTGTGTTATTACTTATTATCAATTAAAATGCGGTTAAAGCTTACGTTGTGATATTACTTAATGTATAAAATAAATATTTAGCATTTTAAGAACAAACTATAATTCAAAATGAGCTTGTACAGCCAAGATAATCTCCCCCAAAGCGAGTAACTTGATACAGCGTTACGTGATTGGTCGACTGGTATCATGAAGGCTGGTGACGTATGACCCTTTTCTTTCGCGCCAAATATTGTAGGAAACTTTCACCCTTATTTTATAAATCAAAATATTCTCAAAATCAAGAAAATATGATTTTTGTGACAAGGAAGGCGGGCCTAACCCAGTAGAACCATAAATAATTGTTATGCAAATTCTCTTTTGTTAATATTTAATACATTCAGAAGAAGTTAAAAATCCATCCCGATCGTAATAAATAATTTTGAAAAAAACGTATCTAGAAGTCTATCCACTCAGTCACAACTGATTTAAGTAGGGGACATTAAATTTAAAGCCGAAATGCCTACCCTTTAACGCCGACACCATTTACACGTGAAAAATGACCAACTAGAGACCGGCATCAATCAATAAAGTTGGGACACGTTCCACCCAAGGACAGTGCCAGAATCAAACAGGCTAATTCCGAACAACCTTAAAGTTTATTTTTATTCATTTAATATTAATTTTATAATGTTAAGTTATTCAAAGCAGCAGAATCGTTGCAGTACTGTTTTAATGTTCTGAAACTATAATGCACCAATAATAATCCATAAGTTATTAAGTTGACGGTCTCGGTAGCTTAGGGGTAAAGAATCGGACCGGAAATCGGGAGGTCCTGGGTTCGATACCCGGCTGAGATTGAGTTATTTAATTTCTTGATTGATTTCCATATCACTGATAGTATAAAAAGCAACAGCTGTAGCAAGCAAGCTCGTCTTAATAGTACACCACATATTCGACATGATAAAGCACTATCACATCATAAAGTTAATGAGGTTAGTCCCGGTAATCCAGTCCCGGTAATCCAGTCCCGGTCGGGGGTTGATTTTTTCTTGGTTGCACCGGAGATTTATTTAACATATCTCTATGTATCTTTACAAACCAAAGCTCGACAGTTATGATATAAAATTTCATTTCGCTAACTTTTGGGATCGCAATAAAACAATATCAATCACTAATTTTTTATTTATTTTTAATCATTATCTTGTTTATCTTTATATTCTGTTGTTTGGTATAGCAATCAAACAATATAATCACATTATTATTTTTTACCAATCTTTTGTTTATTAAAATTATTTTGTAGTTTGGGAGATACATTTTCCTCTTATCTGTACCTTCTGGTTCGGATTCTTTATTGTCATATTATAACCTTTTAATTTAATGCAATATTTTTTAAGTTAGGGTCCTGTTTTGGTTGTAATTCTGTTATAATGCCTCAGTAAAAAATTATATCATAATTCGTAATCAAACACAATTTCAACAATAATTCCATTCTCAAGAATGTGTTTCGAAATACGAAATATTCCGAAATTAATTTGCTAAACAATTATATTCTTGTATATTTCCAGATAAAGGACATATTGGCCAGATACAGCACTGACATCATCGCCACCTGTGCATTTGGAAACCACAGTAACTGCCTCAAAGATCCAGACTCTGAATTCAGAAGATGGGCAAAAAGTCTTCCGAGGGCCACACTTCTAGGCAGTATTCGGGACTTGATATCGTTTCTAATCCCAAAATTGGCGGAAATTATCAAGGTTCCGAGCATACCCACTGATGTCACAAGTTCTTCCTTGGCGTCGTCAAAGAAACTATGGGAATATCGGGAGAAATTCAAGGTCACTCGAACGATTTTATGCAGCTACTGATTGGTATAAAAAAACAGAAGAATATCATTTGATCCACTTGAGGTTGGCGTTCAAAGAAGAAATCAATGATGACGAGAAAATGACAGAGAAGAATATTTACGATGTCAATGGGATGACAAGTACGAAGTTGCTGCGCAGGCTTTTGTTTTCTTCACAGCGGGTTTTGAGACTTCCTCGACAACAATGAGTTTCTGTCTGTATAAAACTGGCCTTGATACAGGCACTTCGGGAAATCGACTGCGAGATGAGATTGATTCTGTGATGGCCGATCATGGTGGGCAGTTGACTTATGAAGCCATCATGAAGATGGAGTACTTGGACATGGTCGTGGCGGTATTGTTTCTTATATTTTGGAAATAAACAAAATTAACTCGTTTGTGTGGTTTCCGGTGGATAATGATGTTAATGCTTTTTTCACTTTGACATAAACATGGTGTAGGTATAACTCTTTTTTTGGAGAGAAACGAACAGTGTAGATAATAATAATAATAATAATAAAAATAATATAATAAAATAAAAAAATAATAATAATAAAAATTTTATAATTAAAAATAATAATAATAATAATAATAATAAAAATAATAAAAATAATAATAAATAATAAAAATAATATAATAAAATAGTTTTGTATGAATAGGCAGTAATAAACATAATGTAATGTCCAATATAGGGAAATTAATTTCTAACTGAATAACTTTTAACAAAAATAAATTAATTGATATATCGGTACATCTATCCTATTGAAAGCAGAAGTCATAAGAAGCCTAGATCTTAATTATTTACATTACTATTGATATTATGAGCTTTTGACAAGAAAGAAACCATATGGGAGTCTTTTTTACCACTTGAATATCATATGCAACATTTTCTTTCTGCGTCTAGTCGATTTATTTTTTAGTTAGTTACATTATCGGCCTACATTAATTTGAATGTGCATCTTACTTTTTAAAACTTGTAAGGGTCCATAAGTATTAATTAAAAGGGTGATTGTAGATTAATCGGCTAATTCCACCCCTATTCTTTCAGTTGGTAGTTATGACCGGTTTTCCCAAAGGGTTCAAAAAGGAAATGCAAATTGAAATTTATTTAGGCCGATATAGTAACTAACTAACAAATAAATGGACTAAACGCAGAAAAGGAAATGCTGCATGTGATAATGAAGTGGTAAAAAAGACTCTCGTGGCTCATTCAGGGTCAATGTCCATATAATTTATTCTTATGGAAAACAACTACACTTTTCTTTATTTTTCAACTGATTTTAAGTCTTCATGCTAAATAATTATACATTACTATGAAAATACCAAATTCGTTGTTAGTTGAGTGAGCGAGCCATGTGTTGAGTACCCGGTAACATTCCTTTTTCTCCCCCAACCTAAGGCTGGATCCAGCATGTTTCTTTCCTCCCTAGCCTACCATATGCTAGAGTGGTACATTAGGGACCTTTCCTTTCAGTTGACACGCCCTTAAACACCAACTACATTCTAGACCCTATCATTTATACCATATCAATCAACTTAATGCAAATGTTCCCGGGTACTTAACACATGACTCGCTCACTCGTCTACAACGACTTTTGACGTTTTTTTCTAGTTTCAGTAATTTTAAAAGTGTTTATCTTAAAATATCAGTGTCAAAAATATAGTATTATCAATTTTTAGACATTCTTAAAGACAAAGTTGAAAATTGAATGAATTCTAATGTATCCTAAATTTTTATTCGAACAACTGTGATAATTTTAAAATTAAAAAACATTGTGCCTATTTCTCTTTTGAACAGAAACTCTGCGCAAATACCCCCCAGTTCCGACGCTGGTGCGCAGCTGCACGAAGGACTACCAACTGCCAGGAACCAAAACGACAGTGGAGAGTGGTACTCCTGTGTCTTTCCCAATCTACGCTCTGCACTACGACCCTCAGTATTCCCCAACCCTGAAGAGTTTGACCCTGAGCGCTTCACAGAGGAAGCCAAGAGCCAGAGGCATCACTACGTCTACCTGCCGTTTGGAGAGGGACCCCTATGTGCATTGGTGAGTTAAATGCTGAACATCTTTGTTTGTTCATTTTCAAATCAATCCAAAATAAAAAAATATGCGACCGGGGTTTGAAGCCGGCCCATCCCCCTTTCCAGCAGGGGCCTTTGTTACTAGTCCACATTGATTGAAATAAATAAATGTATTTGACGATATGAAAAAATTAGTCAACATTATTTATTTCGGATACGTGTTATATAAGGTGTAAGTTACCGTACTTAAATTTCAGATAAAGTTACTGTTCATTTTCACGTTATAGGCGTGGGATGGTAAAAAATTAAACACTATCGTAGGCTAGACCCCAGTCATTGGTTTCCCGGCGTGTCAATTAGGAACTCCACTTAATAGGTCAAATTTGTTGTAGGTTGTCGATTTGTACCCAATATTTTCAAGATTGCTGTCAGGTTGACAGGTATCATATTACCATTTAACACCAAAAAGATTACAAATTCCCTTATGCAATAATTCTTATTGTTTTTGTTTGTGCATTCCCATGCTGACAAGCTAAAAAACCCTTAAAAAAATAAAGTCAAGCATATCTAAAAAGCCAATCGCCCTCTTTAATTGGGGCGAGACGCTTAAATTTGGGACCTGTGCCTGTACGGACGTATTTGAGACTGGGGATCTACCTACTATATAATGTTTAAGGCTATTCGACCGCTTTTTTCTATTTTCCCAAATAAATGCTACCCCAAGTCAAAAAAAGGAAAGGCTTTGAAAAACCCGGCTATTTTGAAAATCAAAAAAATTTTTTTTAAAATTTTCTGATCCGGTCAGGCTTTAAAGCCACCTAAAAAAAATTTTCCAAATTCAATTCGCCAAAAGGGATACCATTTTGAGTGGGGTGTTGTGTTTTTGTGACTTAATTTTTTAACTGTTTAAAAAATTTTTTTTTAAAAATTGGGTTTTTCCCGCGAATTTTTTCGTTCGGCGGTATTTTTTTGGGTGAGCGTAGCGGCGTAGCGAAGATTCCATTTTTACTACACTGGGGAAAAAAATCCGGGAAATTTTTTTTTTTTTTTTTCCTTTTTTTTCTTTCTTTCTTTCTGTATTTTTGTCTGTTTGTTAAAAACGATTCCGGCTAAACCCATTTCTCCGTTGCGATGAAATTTTATGGAGGCTTCGAAATCTCGAAATTAAAACTGCCACGTTTTTGAGCGCAATGGGGAAAAATTTTTTCTTATAAAAAACGCAATTTTACGTTTTTTTTTTCGTTTTTTAAAAAATTTCTTCGATTTATAACACCGAAAAACGCTTTATCCTTGTAATTTTTTTTTTTACAAAACCCTTTAATTTTTATGAATTAAGATTTCGTTTGAAATTTGGCGAAAATCAAAAAATTATTTTCTCATAAAATCAAAATTTTTTAGGGGTTTTTTTTTCTTTTTTTAAAAAATTCTTTTACTTATATCACCTACATGCTTTTTCCTCTTGAAATGATTTTTTCTCATAACCTTAATTTTATAAATTTATTACTCATTTTAAATTTGACGCAATGAAAAATTTATTTCTTATGAAATTGCAATTCTACTTTTTTAATTTTTTTTTTTAAATTACGATTTTTTAAAATTAAGTTTTAATTTTTTTTTTTTTTTTATTTAAATTTTAAAAAAAACTTCGTAAGCAATATTTTTTTTACAGACAACAAAAAAACCGCGTTAACATGGGACTCAATGCACCAATTACGCTCATCAAAAAACGCGGCGGGACTTTAAGCGTTTTCCCAGTTTACCGATTTGTACCGCCCAAAAAAAAAAAAAATCGCAGGGAAAGACAATTGTTTAAAAAAAATCTTTTTTTCTCATCAGCCTATCCCAAAACCAGTTGAAAAAAAATTTTTGCCCCAAAAGCACAAAACCCTACGGTTTTAAGGTGTGCCTTGGCGAAAATTTAAGTTTGTAATTATTTTTAGATGGCATATTGGCCGTGTACCGGATCAAAATTTTTTTAAAAAAAATTGTTTTTTTAAAATAGCCAGCTTCAAAGCTACTAATATGTTTTGACTTGGTAGCATATTTTTGGAAAATAGAAAAAGGGGTCGAATAGCCTAAATAT
This sequence comes from Sweltsa coloradensis, assembly GCA_024449915.1. NCBI lineage: Eukaryota > Metazoa > Arthropoda > Insecta > Plecoptera > Chloroperlidae > Sweltsa > Sweltsa coloradensis. The sequence goes on along the minus strand of JAMZAV010009523.1, from coordinate 60,681 downwards.
CATTGGGTTTATTAAAACATCAAATGAGAGAAAAATATATCAAAGGCGAGAGATCTCTCCTAAAAAAGCTGTTAAAAATTTAAAAATTTTACTACTCGAAAACTTGAAAAAAACTTTTTTTTTTTTTGAAGTCAGGGGCCCCCAAAAAATATATTAAAAATAAAAACTCCTACAATCCTGAAAAATGCATGAACTTCATGTTTTGGAATTTTATAAAATTTAATTTAGTAAGCTTCATACTACAGCATTAATTTCGCAACAACAAAGTACATTTATAACTACGTACCTATAACTGGTATTCGTTCGATGGCTACTTGACCGCGAGATATGTGTTTTTGAGTCAGTTTCTTTAAACCACTAACCTACCAATAGTCACTGATTTACTCCGTACTCATTGCTCACGACAATACACCGTACTCAAAGCAGTGACTTTGGAAGTCGGATTTTAACTGAGTTTAAAATAACACTCAAACAAACTTATACAATTTGCTTAGTTTCGCACATCCATTATGTCATTTTTCATGATTTTTTACGAGGTTCCCGGTATCGGCTTTGATGCGACCCAAGGTCGGCGCCTTGCCTCCTGTCCATCTCGAAGCATGCCAAGATCAACGTATGCAGAAAGAACAGCCATCCCTCTGGTCATTGACGTCCAAGTCCTTCATCATGACAGCTGTGGGTGGAATTAACTTACAAATAACAGATAGAGTAGGTTGACTGAACTACTATAATTGAATTTCTTAATCACTTTAACGCGCAATCATGACTTTACAACAATGTTCATAAATATTCCATTTCCGTAATTTGTTCTCATTTTGTAATATCTATTCCTTGTAACATTTTCCTAAACTGATTCTAGTGATTTTCTACTGGTTATCAACAACGACGCTGGACCCTTGTGGTCATCCATGTAATTTACCCATCTTTCAACTCACAAATTAATTTACTATTGAGTAGGCCTTGGTATATTTCCTTTGATTAACTTAATGCTCACATATTTACAATTTAAATCTACAGACCTACGTCAATAGAAAAATTAATATTGATGTAAAGTTTTGGCCTGGATGAATTACTCATCAAAACCGACATAATTTAACACTTTTTTTTTATTTGATATCAACGACAATTTTTGTATTTTTTTTTTTACATTAATGAATTAACAGCATAGGGCCTGGACGAGACGTTAAAAGAATACTAATACACAATAAAATGAGCGTAGTAATCTTTCGTGAAGTGCAATCAACTGGCATTTGGGTAATATTAAATGGGGATAACTAAAATTTTGCAATAAATTTGGTCGGCCCCTATAACTCGTTTTTCCACATCGTGAAGGCATAACAAATATTTCTTTCCCCTATCTGGGACTGAGGAGAATCTCGGCCTCCGAGCATGGCCCTGTTGATCGTAAAAGGCGAGTATAGTATAAAATCCATTTCGCACAACATCATTCTGTACGTGGAGGCGAACTCTGACTGTTGTCGTCGGACCTGCCCAAACGACCAATACAACAATGACAACACTAACGATGACAAATAAGAATGACGACCAAACGGTACGAACCTCCCTCCCATTTCCCTCCCCCTGCCCGTGGGCTGGATTCTGTTCAGCAGGGGCCTTCTTCTCTACATCCCCTATCCGAAAGTGGACTTCACGGAAGATTGGTCCCCGCAGGTACCACGAATTTCCTCCCCTCTTTCCACCACCCACCGTCCTGGCCCGAGCAATGACGAGAGTAGATCGTATCTATCTAATAGTCCCTCGACCCTTCTATTTGATTGTCTCGAACTGCATCCAATTAAATTATTTTCGCTTGAATATAGTAAATCCTTCCTTCCCTTTCATTACTTAAACTGTTGTAATTTCCCTTTTAAATGCCTTTAATGTTAAGATTTTAACTTAAATGTTTCACTAAGTAAAATCAACACAAAAATGTTTTTTAAATGCTAAAAATTGATTGAAAACTAAGAACTTAACAGTATAATATCCACACGTACTTCTTCATCAGAAGTGCTAAGTATATTTTGTAAACATTGTTAGTTCTCAAATCAATTTGTTGCGTTTTAAAACATTTTCGTGTTGATTTTATTTCAGGGAACATTACAGTTAAAATCATTAACATTTAAGAACATTTACAAGGTAAATTCACAGTTTTATGTAATGAAAGAAAATTAATTTATCTCTATTCAAGGTTTACGAGACCATCAATAGAAGGTCGAGGATAGGTAAGATCTAAATCTTGTGCAACTCTGCCCGTCCGAGGAGGTGGGTGGTAAAAGAGGGGAGGAATCTGGTAACCTGCGACCTCTTCCCGTGAAGTGTCCACTTTAGAGTGGCGCTTATTACTTAACGGTTTGACGCGCCCTTACAAACCAAACAAAATAGGTCTACTTATTTATTGTACCTATAATATATTAAGACTTACAACACCTGAAACTCAATGTGCACTCTAGCTGGGGTTCAAAGCGCTCCCTTCTCGCAATCACCAGTGATTATTTACAGTGTAAACTACGCACTGTTAACATTTATTAATCTTAAAACGGTCCGATGGGTCGGCACAAACGACTTTCACATGTTTAAATGTCTAATTAAGAAATTCGCTTGATCGCCAATCCGCAATTTTCCGCCTACATTATGGACCACTTTTTGACCTCCAATGATCCCACACACAAAATATTTTTAAGGATGCAGGTGACAAAAGGATATTCGAATGTGACTCGTCAGAGAAACGTTCAACAAGTTCAAATAATTTTCTCCTACTCACCTTTGACACTGTTCTAACTTTAAAACTAAATAATTGAGTATAGCCTACTTGTCCCTCTCTACGATACCTAGCAGTTAGAAGGAGACTTGAAGCAGAAGATAAGCGATGCTTCCTCAATGCTCCCGACCAGTGTTTACTACATGATACACCACCTTAGATTGCACCCAGAATATATCTGCAACATGTTAGCCCAAAGTTTACATTAACTAATTTTCATTACTTTTGCTATGAATTTAATTTCCCTTGTGCTTTTATTCAAAGTATACAGAGTGTTTTATTGGCATTCATTTTTTTTTTAATACCGTATTTGTCATCTCGACAAAATATGTTTGGGCATGTTTAGGAGCATAACTGGATTTGCACGATTCCTAAAATAATAATTTGTTACGGAATGTACAACTAAATAAATAAAATGAATTTTGTGGCCTATTCTTCTTAGACAGATTTTATAAGCTGAAACTTTTTCTTTTTTTACAAGTGGCAAGTGGAAGCTTAGCTGATACAGCTATTAGTTTACCAGGGGCGGTTCGGAACCTCTGTAAGGGGGGGACGCTGGGGGTCGTGGGAAAACGGCACCCCAGCTCAGCCCCGCAAGACTTTTTATATGAAGTTTTGTCAAAAACATGTTAAAAAAGTTTTAGAGAGGGTATTTCAATTCAATATTTTTAATTATGATTTTCCATGTATATACAGTTTGGTATGTAATCATCAGTGCATGCCGCTGTTATAATCCTTATATATAATACAATTGAAGCCCACTTCCCACTCCCGCCGCCCTAGATCTACGCACTGTGTAATCCAGGGGGATGTACCTGTGTAGTGTCCCCTCCCCCCAAAAACCCAGCTTTATATTATATTCAGCAAATACATCTAGGTTTACTCCAAAAATAAATCAGCTATTCATTACTCTTTTTTCGTTCAGTACAGCTATTTAACTTCTTCAAAACACATAAAAACCTCTTTAAAAATACGTACTTTAAAAAAATTGACTGCGATGCGACGCTATTGTGGGGGGGGGGCCTGTTCCCGTCATAGAGTCCATTTGTCCAGCCTCCAGAAATATATTCATACGTATGCCCAAAAAAACTAGTTAGAGGCCTACGCATGAAATATACAACTAGGGTACGACGACGAAAGGACGCGATGTTAGACCACGACGCACCCCAGGCTCCCTGCACTATGCACTTACAACATGCCTACTTGCACGCTACTGGCCTTCTTACACCTACTGCATGACTGAACTTGCACTAGCCGACTTTTAGTAGGTTTTTAGTTACAACTTATACAGTATTTTTCAATATGCCCCTGGCCTATATTTTGAAATGAATACGGATTCAATGCCTAATCAATTGTTTTATATCACTGTATACACATGATTATCATATAATCAAACACCTCATAAAAGTTTAGACACGAAGTATGTTTATTTTCTAGTATCGACTGCACAAAAACTACATTATTTTAGTATTGCATTCAGCCCATAAACTATTTTCTAAAACGCCACCAAACACACTCTAAAAACTTAATTTTCAAAATTGTCACATGCGGCGCTATTGTTGGAGGGCTTAGGCCCCCCCAAAACCCCCCATACTTTGACCCTATATAATATCCCCCGGGATGAATGCCCTGAATTCACCTGGGCCGCACAGACCGCACAACCGCACAAGCACATTAGCCTACCGTGGTGTAGTTTGAAGTTCCCTGATGGTGGATGCCGGAAGTTCTGGACAAGATTGTTGACAGCATCTAGTCCCAGAACACGATGATGATGATGATTTTTATGATGATGTTCACACGCAACACTGAAACGAAACCAACGAAGTCAATAAGTAAGCGACACAAGAAAAAAACTTTAACACACGCAATTAGGAATTAATAAAGTATGTGTAAGTATTGAATAGCACTTTCTCAGATACTTTTAAAGTACGAGACGCACTTCACCGTCTTAGCGTCCGTCACAGACAGAGCAGGACACCGAACACGTCCGCGCGCTGACACACCCCCCGAGCTACTGGTGGCAGAATGCACTTGCACACTGCACTTTGCACCTCCGCGAGGCACTACTAGTACTCCAGCCGTGTAGCATTCGATCGGGAGGGGGGAGGGGGTGTTAGGGCGTTTTAACAGCGAAGATTTTCACGCGGGGTGGGGTGGGGGTGGGGGGGGTGAAGACAGGTGCACAGTTAGTTTGATTAATTTAGAATATATATTGACATTATATTATTGTTTCTCGATTTGGTTCGTCGGGAAACGCTCCCGTAGGTGGAATTGTTAATATTTAATACAATTCAGAATTAGGCTATTTTAAGAGTTAGGATTGTGCAGGGAATGTTCAAGGGCTGTTTGAAGAGGACTCAATCACAGCACAACCCTCAAAGACTGAAGAGAATATTTAAATAATTTCGTTCATAACTACCGGTGGCGGGGGAAGAACCTGTGACCTCCCGAATCAGCGTCGTCGGGGGTCAACAGTTCGATGTCGTCGATCGGCAATCCCCACTAAAAGTTTATTCTTGGCTGTCTTCTGAAATGTTGGCATTGAGTGTTCTAAAATATAGGTGTTATCTTCGCAACTGCCATTTCACTTTTAATTTCATTTCGTAACATTACTATTAAATGTCGTTTATAAACTAATAAAAATGAATGCGAATAATAATAAAAGTAAATTTAATGTAGTTACGTAGTTTTGACAGCCTAATTTAAATGTGCCAACTTTTTTTCTATGACTATGAATAAATAAAAACACTGAAAAATATACCTTCATGCTATGCTATGTGTGTGGAAATAAACTTACTTACTTACTTACTTACTTACTTACTTTTACTTAGTTACAGATGATCAGGAAACGTATCTGGCTTTGTCACAGGTATTTTACTTGTAGCCCAAAACAAAACATAGTCAGTGGTTGCGCCTAATGTTCTCTAAGTCGACCCACCCTCTCTCTTGACACTTCGCTTGTGCTCCTTCAATCAGTTTTATCACCCGTGTCAGATGAGGGGCCTCACATCCCCTCGTGGCACTTTTATTCACAACTGGGCGAGAAACTATTTTAGTGCGATCTTCACTTACAAAGTAATAGGTCTGAGGTCACATGTACGATAGGGACCAAAATGAACCATAATCATGTCAGGAAGAATTCTTTAGTTCAGCGTAACTTTTTTTAAGACTGGTCGTATGAAGCACCCAACCCTACTCCTACCCGTTATAAAATTAATAAAATATTACAAAAACATAAATTTAATTAAATAAACCCGTCCGCGATGGCACATACGATTAGGACGCTGGTGCACGTCTCTAAGAGGACGTGGGTTCTAATCCCGCATGAGGCATGAGTTTTATGAGTAAACTAGCCCATCTAGATAGAACAACAATATTTGTTAAAGAATATTTTGACGTGCATGTGTTTACAAATGTCAAAAACTCGCAGCCGTTGATATTCTGACATTATCTCTTCTCAAGGTCTTCTTGATCTCTTCTCAGCAAGGTCAACAGAACTCAATCTCCTAGCGGATTCTCGGTGAACCTCGTGGTGCAGGGTGGCACCATCTCGTGGTCGTTCGGGAATACACAATGACAACTAGCGCCGTCTGTTAGCTAATCATGGTACTATGTCTCAACAATACATCGTCATTTAAATAATCAGTTTTTAACAACAACATTCAATGAGTCGGAGTAGCCAGTTCAGTTAGAGCACCCGGACAAGGAGTCGCCACGCCTAGGTGACGAAGACTCATTTTGACCCGGGGTCAATATTTTTTTTAACTTTTTTATTGCTTTATTATAATTAAACCTTCGAGGGATTTTTGTGCTTTTTCTTTAAAGTGACCTTAAAAGTGATAAAAATTGAATAATTGACAAGAAAATTGTCACATTAACCTCGGGGCATTGATCGTGGAGGGTATCCGCAGCCGATCGTACAAGGCGAGAATAGAGGCAAAGTCCTTCTCGCAAACAGCAGTTAGTAGGCCTAAGGTAGTATTTTACTTGCCCAAACGAGAAACATAAGAAAACAGTTTTTTTTGGTTTATTTGGATTAAGGACGCGTCAACCGTTAGGTCATAACGCATCACTCTAGCCTAAGGGGGGTGGGGAGGAGGAGCCCATGCTGGTCAGAACCAGCCACGTGTATGGGGAGGAAGGGGGGTTTCTCACGTCGCGGTCGTCATCGTCTTTGTCATCGTTCGTTGTGTCATTGTCATCGACGGCGGGGGGTCGTCAAGGGAAGGGGGCAAGGTCCCAGACGACGATTGCCAGAGCTCGCCTCTAGTTTGGGGAGTAAGATACTCCGCTCTTACTAGCTGATGTTTGCGAGGTGGACTTTTTCTCTTGAATCGCCTTTTACGATTAGCAGAGCCATGCTCTGGGCCTATTCTACCCCGGGCCCAGACGGGGGATAGGACATTTTAAAATTAAATTATTGTACTTCTCAATATTTTGATATATTGTTTCTTAGCGAGACTTGAGATTCTTTTAGTCCTTGGCTGCAGGTTTTACATCTTGTTGGTAAGATGTATTTTAACACCCAAGATTTTAATTTTCGCAAATTGATGTTTCCAATCGTTTCATGTTTGTTAAAACTATTTAATCTGAAAGTTAGCAGAATTACAAGTTTTGAGTAAACTAATGTATTATCAGTAAAACAAAATAAAACAACGATAAATATCTTCGTAAAACAAGTGTTCACGTGTCCCCAACCACGGAGTTGCGTTTTTGTGGTTCTCTTCTTGTGGCCGTATGGTCTTTGCCTTATTTCCCGCACTTCACGATAGCATAGGAATCATCTGGGCAGAGTTCTACCGCGGACCTAGGGTGGCCACCTAAAGAGTCACACAGGTAACACTGACGTGTACCCTACAATAGGTATTCTACGGAAAATGAGTTTCTGTTAATTACAGGTGTCACACAGCGGCTACGAAACTTCAAGGAACTTGGCCTCCCCACATTACGTAGGCTAAAGAGGCGCATTATGACCTAACGGTTGACGTGCCCATGAACCTAGGAGCTTGATCTCAAAAAGCCGTAATTTGTACGATCAAGGCTTGTGTACTTACATAGAGAGAGGACAATCATAAAGTGACCTGCCAAAATTACTTTACGCTCTTTACAGTCGCGTCTATGGATGAGCCTTTTGGTCTATTAAGCTATCTTTTACTAGCTTAAGTGACCTGGGCATCGGAGGTAGGAAAACGTTTGCATGAAACGGTTACACAAGCTGCCTAAGCTATCTGACATTCTCTCCTACATCAAGGTCATCCGGATCTCCTAGCGGATTCTCTACTAACCCGAGGAATTAACCCGTGCGGAGTTTTAAAAAAATCATCCAGTTATTTTAATATATGATATTAACTAATTGGTGGAAGTACCGGTGCTATAAGCGTAATACACATGATGTGCCAAGTGCTTGATTGTATGTACGGTGTTAATTTTATGGTGGGGGTGACGGGTCTCTAAATATAATGTTGATATTTTCTAATTGGTGGAAATTCCGAGCCTTGATGTATAATGGATGCTAATAACAATAAGCGAAGTGCCTGGTATTTTAATATAATGTATTATATTTAATAATTGGTGTAGGTGCCGGGTCATTAATTAAAACGTAAGACATTCACTGGTTGGTGTAGGTGTCGGGTCTTTAATTATAATGTAAGACATTCACCGATTTGTGGAGGTGCCGGGTCTTTAAGAATAGTGTTTTTATATTCGAATGGCCGTATCTTTAAATGAAATGAACTATATTGTATAAATTGGCAGAAATGCCTGGTCTTTAAATGTAATGTGGGATATTTATTTACTGGTGGAGGTGCCTGAAAATAATTTTGTTTATTTCGTTTTCCTTTCAGTAGAGGTGATCATTGCTTGGTATTTAGGCTAACATAAAAAAATACATAAAACATTTGTAATATTAGTCTACCAACTCGATCACACATTAAAAACAAATCATTGTGGCAAATCTGCCCAGGGTTCTATGTCTGACCGAAAAGTATTTAAATCCATAGTCTGACCAGGTACTTTGGAACTAGGAGTCCTATGGCTGGTTAAGAGGATTAAACCCCCTCAATCCCCTCAACTACGAGATCCCCGGTATCAGAGTCGCGCTTGTTGCTCGAGCCAGCACTGTCGGTTTCTCAGTCACATTATTGGATGAGCGTAGCGAGCGTAGCAAGCGAAGCGAAGATTCCATTTCACTACACTGGAGAAAAAAATCCGGAATGTTTTTTTTCTTCTTTTTTTTTCTGTATTTTTGTGTGTCTGTTAACACGATTCCGGCTAAACCGATACTCCAATTGCGATGAAATTTTATGGAGGCCTTCGAAATCTCTGAACGAAGAACTGCCACGTTTTTGAGCGCAATCGAAAAATTATTTCTCATGAAAATCGCAATTTTACGATTTTTTTCGATTTTTAAAAAATTTCTTCAGCTTATAACACCTACATGCTTTGTCCGATTTATATGATTTTTTCACAGAACCTTAATTTTATGAATTAAGGTATTTGTGTAAAATTTGTGCGCAATCGAATAATTATTTCTTATGAAAATTTCAATATTACGATTTTTTTCCTTTTTTTTAAATTACAATTAATTAAAAAAATTTAAAATTTATGTTAATTTTTCATTGAATTAAATTAAATTTTAAAAAAATCTTCAACTAAGTAATGATTATTTCACAGAACAACAGAAAATCCACATAACACATGGCAGCTCAATGCACCAATTACGCTCATCCAACAACGCGGCGGGACTTAAGCGCATAGATATCTTAACACCTATAGTAGGCTAGATACGCAGTCTCCAATACCTCCGCACAGGCGCGAGTGTACCAAATTGAAGCGTCAATCTCACCCATTCAAGATGGCGGTTTGGCGTTTTAATTTATGCTTTTTTAATGCAATAAAGTACTTTACTGGATTGTTTGATATGGTTTTAGCTTGTGCAGCATAGTATTGAACAAACAGAAACACTGCAAAGTTATTGCATACGGGAATTTAGTAATCATTTGGTGTTAAAGTCTGATATGTTCACCTGCCAAACTGGCGGCCATCTTTAAAAATATTTTTTCGATTAATCGCTCCCATCTAATTAACATGCAAACTCACCCATTCAAGATGGCTTCCAATTGTCCCGGAAGTGGACCGCTGACTGCTAGTCTAGCCAATTATATGGATGTCTATGCTTAAGCGTTTTCCTCCATTCAAGATGGCTTCCAATTGTCCCGGAAGTGGACCGCTGACTGCTAGTCTAGCCAATTATATGGGATGTCTATGCTTAAGCGTTAGTAGAAAGGTTGGCAGACAAGGGCAGTTTGTCCTCAAGATCAAGGTGTCTGCCAGGTTCCACACAACAAACTGTGAGAATAAACTAACACTTGATAATTCCCTAAACTTATTAACAAAATATTATCAATTTATAAAAACAAATAAAATTTAATTAAGTATTCATAATATTATAATACACTTGAAAGCATTCTTGAATGTCGACATAGCAAGACAAAATTGCTTGGATAAACTGCAGCTCGGCAATAGAATCCACTTATGTAGTCACTGGTTCGAGCAAATGGTGAAGTGCTGGACTGGGCCTGGTGACGTCTTGAATCCTGAAGGTTCCAGGACACCAGATGTAATGGGTCAAGGTCCACACAGACGGGCAACATCTTATTAGAAACCAAACGTCCACTTGCTTCAAGAGTGTTTCTAGTGTGGTAAGGCGATAATTCCAAGACGCGTAGAAGCACTTGGCCCTTTTAACTCATAATTTGTCTGGTGGCACGATTATGAATACTTCACAACTTGTATAATATGTTTAGTTGTTGGATGCAACGCTGGTAGGCCATAAGTCAAAATCTACGGTGCTAATGGTTCTTGACTTGAAACCCTTTATAGAGAGAGTTCTTTTAGTAATAGGTCAAATAACGAATGGTAAAGACGACGTGGTGGTCACCGAGTGATGGGGTCACGATTAAGAGGATTGCCAGAGCTCGCCTCTGATCTAGGAAAGAAAACTACTGTCTTACTACGTATAGCTGATGTTTGCTGATATCTCACATTGAACGATAGCAGAGGAATATGGGCAAAGTTTTAACGATGCCCAGAGGGATTCACCTGAAGATTCACACAGGTAACACTGACGTATACCCTACGACAATTACCATTAAAAGAAAGTGTTTTTTATGACTGATTATATCGTAATTTACCTGTCCAATACTTCTTAGATTTGTAGCCTGTGTTGGTCGAATAACATAATATGTATCAGAATATTTTGATATACATGTGTTTACAATACGATCAAATGTCAAAAACTCGCAGCCTTTGAAATTCTGACTTTCTCTCATCACATGAAGGTCATCTGGATATCCTAGCGGATTCCCGACGAACTTGGTTGGTCTTGTGGTTAGCGTATCTATCGCGGGTCTATCGCGGGTGTTCGCACTGTCCATACCACTGATTGCTATATTTCCTATTAAAAATATCGATCTTTGGTTGGTTATCGCTCACTCGTCGATTGCGTCGGGGCCTGCAGGGTTGGCTTGTTCGCTTTGATTTAAAGTCCCCCACTGAAAATCAGTTATATAACTGAGTGGGTAGACTCTAAATAAAATTTATTTATTTATTTATTTAACCTCGTGGTGCAGGGTGGCGCCATCTGTAGCAGTTATTCGGAAACATACCATGGCAACTAGCGCCGTCTGTTAGCTAATCATGGTATTATGTCTCAACAATACATTGTATTTTAAATATCAACTTTTAATCATTGTTTTCAATGAGTTGGAGTGGCCAGTTCAGTTTGAGCACCCGGACAAGGAGTCGCCACGCCTAGGTGACGAAGACTCATTTTGATCCGGGGTCAATATTTTTTTTCACTTTGGTTTTGATTAATTACAAGTAACCCTTCACGGGGTTTTCGTGATTTATTTGTAAAATGAACTTAAGAGTTCTAAAAATGTATTATTCTAAACAATTGTCACATTAACCTCGAGGCATTGATCGTGGCCCACGGTATCCCCTGTCGATCGTACATGATCGTAAGGCAAGAATAGAGACAAAGTCCTTCTCACAAGCAGTTAGTAAGTTTTATTAAGGGAGTATTTTACTGACAGAAACATGAAAAAACAGAAAACAGGACATTTATTTTAAATTAAATTATAATATTTTGTCAATAGTTATATATCATCTATAATGGAGTTCACATCGACTGTTCAGTGGACAACAAATTCGCATTTTGTACAACCCTTAGAAAGGGTTCCAACTGAACAATGCTTCAGAGTGCTTGGTATCAAAGTGAACCCCATTGTGCAAAAGACGAATACCGTCTCTAAACTAAAAGTGAAGTTGATAAGCCTTATCTCTATTTTAATAAATTCATTGTCTTATTTACATTTTTCTAAGCATTTTCGTTTTTTGGAGAAGTGTTTATCTTCGTTTTTAAGGAAATATCCGATTAAATAATTCAAATATGTATTGTTTTGCAATTCCCTAGAATTGAGCTACAATTTCGTTTAAAAACATTTTAGGTCGTGTTTTGACTTGATGAATTGAATAAACTATACATATAATCAGCAAATGAAAAAAATGACACGATTTAACTATCACTTATACAAGAGACCCCACACCTGTCATCCCATTTCATCTTGGATTTTAAATTGTAAACCTGGGTAAATGGTTGTAAAATACCTCTATTATGTTCGTCATGCGCCTCTCCATCCTTTCAACTTCAACAAATTATTTTCGAAAGGGTTGTTTTTTTTGGCATTTGTAAAAGGTTCGCAGACTGTATAAATTAATGTATTGTGTAAAACTCAATCACTGGCCAGTAATGTAACTCATATTATTTTAATCTTATCATTTAATTATTGATGAGGAGTAAAACTTATACTACACACCTGTCTAGCCTGCCTTTTTCCGGTTATTTGAGTTTTTGAAAGGCGATTTTAGCATCAGTTTCATTCAAAAGTGTGTATTGAATATTCGACGAATTACAGAATAATAACTTATTATTAATTTGTCTAGAGGAGTAGCGGTATGCTGCACGAATGACTAAGTACCCTTCAATAGTTTATAAACCACTGCAGAACCCATGGGTTGATTTCATATTACTGTTGACCTGCGTTCCACGTTCGAATCCAGGATGTTCCTTCACTCTTGTTTACACCATTATCCATGTGTATATATAGGCATATTATAATTTAATTTAGTTGTCCTTTGTAAATTAGTTTTTTGAACTGCATAGGATAGACGTAAAATAAGTAAATAAATACATTGCCAAGTTATTTTGCGAACAAATCTTAATATTTAGTTAAAAATAAAATTAAAAACACCCACAGAACCATCTTTTGACAAGGAATTAATTAACATACGTTATAATTATGAAAACGTTAAAATAACGCATGTTATAATGCAATGGCATATGCATGGTTGAATTCAGTACCTTTTCTCGAGTTGGAATTTAAATGAAGACGGGCTGAGTGGCTGACAGCAGTAAACCAATATTCTATTGAAACCTTCGTCAACCTTTCAGCTATGATTGGCAACATTAGGGGTCTTGAAAAAGACCAATGTCGAGTGTGGCCCTAGGTTCCTCCACTGAATTGTCGGCGTGAATGCCATTATAGTAGGGCATACTATTATTTTGCATCTACTCTACTCATAAACACTGTGTATATCATAATCAATCAATCAATCATTATATATCAATATCAATATCAATATCAATATCAATATATATCAATATCAATATAGATATCGATATCAATTGCTTTATATTCCATTTTTCTTTCTTCTACATGAGTTATTAATCTATAGTAGGGCATACTATTATTTTGCATCTACTCTACTTTAACATAAACACTGTGTATATCAATATTATTATCACTTTTATTATTATTTACAATAGATTATTCACTTTCTCTGCAAAGCGTTATACTTAAACACTGTATTAGTCAAAGTGAATTAAATATCTATCTATCTATCGTTACTTACTTGAAACTCGGCTTTAGTTTATGTTAGAACTTGGCTGCAGGTTTTACAACTTGTTGAGTTAAGATACATTTAAATAACCAAAACTATTGATTTTTTAACAAATTGGTGTTTCCATTAATTTCATTATTGTTTAAATTTGAAGTCTGGAAGGAAAGTTAAATTATAAGGTTTGATTTGAGTAAACTTATCGATTATCAGTTAAACAAAATTAAAAACCGAAAAGTATCTTCGTAAAACAAGTGTTTGTCCCCAACCGCGAGTTGCGTTCGTGTGGTTCTCTTCTTGTGGCCGTACGGTCTTTGCTTGTTTCTCGCACTATACGATAGCAGAGGAATCATCTCAGCAAAGTTCTACCACGGACCTAGGGTGGCCATCTAAAGAGTCACACAGGTAATATTGACGTGTACCCTACGATGGGTACCCTACAGAAAATGAGTTTTTGTTAATTACAATGGTCTCACAGTAGCTGCTAAGCTTCAAGGAACTTGGGGCCTCGTATGCGAAGTTGTATCGAAAAGTCTTCCCCACATTCTGTAAACTATAAAGAGACCTATTATGACCTAATGGTTGACCTGCCCATAAACCTAGTAAATAGCTTGAACTCAAATGGCCGTAATTATACAATCTAGGCTTGTGTACTCTATGATAACAACCACGAAGTGACCGGCAAAATTACTTTTACATTACAATCGCGTGTATGGATGAGCGTTTTGGTCTATTACACATTTATTATTATTATTATTATTTATTATTATAGTTATTATTTATCATAATGTACGGATTTATTTTTATCTATTTATTATTAAGCTTTTTTTACTGGCTTGAACTTCAGTGACCTGGACATCGGAGATAGGAAAACGTTTGCATGAAACGGTTACACAAGCTGCCTAAGCTATCTTACATTCTCTCCTACATCAAGGTCATCCGGATCTCCTAGCGGATTCTCTGCTAACCCGAAGACTTAACCCGTGTGGAGTTTAAAAACATACTTCCAGTTATTTTAATGTATGATATTAACTAATTGGTGGATGTACCGGTGCTATAAGTATAATACATGATGTGCCAAGTGCTTGATTATATGTACGATGTTAATTTTAATGGTGGTGGTGCCGGGTTTTCAAATACAATGTTGATATTCAATAATTGGTGGATGTACCGAAGATTAATATATAATGGATGCTATTTAACAATTGGTGGAGGTGCCGGGTATTTTAATAAAATGTATAATATTTAATATTTGCTGGATGTTCCGGGTCTTTAATTATAATGTAAGAGATTACCGATTGGTGGAGGTGCCTGGTCTTAATTATAATGTAAGACATTCACCAATTGGCGGAGGTGCCGGGTATTTTAATATAATGAAGACATTAAACAATTGGTGGAGGTGCCTGGTCTTTAATTATATTATGATACATTCACTGTGTGTATAAATCATTGCTTGTTATTTACATAAAAAATTACATGACAAAATCGTAATAACAGTCTACCCACTAGATCACACAATTTTTTCTTTAAATCATTGTTGCAAACCTGCCCCGGGTTCTATGTCTGACCGAAGAAATATTTCAATCTATGGTCTGACTAGGTAAATTGAATTAAGACAATCGTGATGGGATGTCCAAGGCTGGTGTGTTTGTGTGGCTCGTTGGTCTTGTTGTGTGGCTCGTTGGTCTTGTTGTTAGCGTATCTGCTTCCAATGCAGAAGGTCCAGGATTCGATTCCCGCCAAAGTCGAAGTTTTTTAGGAGTTTGTTAGCGGTGACTTTGTAGCCGTCCTTAGTTCTTGTGTTAGGAGTTTGTTAGCGGTGACTTTGTAGCCGTCCTAGCAACCAAGCACATAATAAATTCAGAGTTGTTCTGAATCGGCCTTGTTGATTCTGGCGTTTTTCTGCGGGTGTTCGCGCTGTCCATACCACTGATTTCTGTATTTCCCATTAAAAATATCGATCTTTGGTTGGTTATCGCTCACTCGTCGATTGCGTCGGGGCCTACAGGGTTGGCTTGGTCGCTTTGATTTTCTGTCCCCCACTGAAAATCAGTTATATAACTGAGTAAGTAGACTCTAAATACAATTTATTTATTATTTATTTATTTATTTATTTATTTATTTATTTATTTATTTATTTGAGGACTCAACCCCCTCAACCCCGGGATCTCCCGAATCAGAGTCGCGCTTGTTGCTCGAGCCAGCACTGTCGGTTTAAATAAATAAATAAATAAATTTATAAATTTTATTTAGAGTCTACCCACTCAGTTATATAACTGATTTTCAATGGGGGACTTAAAATCAAAGCGACCAAGCCAACCCTGCAGGCCCCGACGCAATCGACGAGTGAGCGATAATCATTCAATTTTTCTTCAATAATACCGAGAAAACGCCATCTTGTGGTTTTGATTTTACACCGCTTGTTAACACAAAGGCTGCTAAATTTAAAGGTACGATACATTTTGATGGCGGTTGGTTTTTCCCTGATCATGATGGCTCCAACATCCACGCTCCCCACGGCCATACTGTGTGTGTCTAGCGCATAGCTTCTATTACGTCATTGAAAAGGTCATCTGAATCTCCTAGCGGATTCTCGGCGAACCTCGTGATGCAGGGTGGCACCATCTAGTGGTCGTTCGGGAATACACAATGGCAACTAGCGCTGTCTGTTAGCTTATCATGGTACTTTGTCTCAACAATATATCGTCCTCTGAAATAATCAGTTTTTAACAATAACATTCAATGAGTCGGAGTGACCAGTTCAGTTAGAGCACCCGGTCAGTGCATGAGTCGCCACGGCTGGTCACAAAGACTCATTTTGACCCGGGGTCAATATTTTTTTTCACTTTTTTATTGCTTAATCACAAGTAATCCTACAAGGAGTTTTGTGCTTTCTTTGTAAAATGACCCTTAAGAGTGATTAGAAATCATTTCCACGTTGAATTCGGGTCATTTATAGATTCCACTGCCGATCGTAAAAGGCGAGAATAGAAGCAAAGTCCTTCTCGCGAACAGTAAGTTATTTCTCAATTTCATTTATCGGGAAACACTCCCGTAGGAGTAATTGATTTTATGTAAATCAATCCAGCAATTTAAAAAATTCATCCGCTGTGATGGATCCCGCTGAGATGGATTTTTTAAATTTATAATGAAGTTAGTTAGTTAGTAAGTAAGTAAGGAATTATTTTATTGGTGGAATCGAGAAACAACAGGAAACAGGACATAAATATTTTAAATTAAATGGCATTTCACCTAAAGTCTTACAGTAGACTTGTCGGCTGAGATGGATCTTATTTCTGGATTAATTTCCATATAATGAATATATCGACATTTTATTCAAACAAATCCTGCATTAGTAGGCTACCTTGTACGACGGGTTAAAATAGATTTAAATTTTTAACCCAAAAAAAAAAAAAGGAAAATTTTTTTTTTTAAATGTAGGAATACACAATAATATTTGTTGTATTTGTTTAAAGACAAATAACTAAAAAATGAAGTTGAATTATTTAATAAATATGTTAAAATATTAATATTAATAAAAATAGACTAATGTTCGAGAAGATATAAGGCATAATCATAAAGATTAAAAGATCAGTTATTTAATAAATTTGAAGTTGTAAATTACTGTCGAGTTTCTCGTCATGATCTTTTATTGCTATTTTACCGTTAATCTTACGAAGGTCATCAGTTTTGTTTTATAAACAAGAGATTAGCTTAACATTTATGCGTTAGTATCACTTCTTATCTATATTCACCTATGTCTACAGGCATTTCGAACCTCAACCTGAACCCGCTCAATTGCTGAAAACTGTAAGTAGGTACCTCTTATTTTAAACATAAGGAGGATAATTTTATAAGAATAATTTAAAAATAAAATAATCAAAATTGAAGATTACTTGTGAAGCTATTATGATAATTTAATTAACAATTATTTGGCAAAAAGCACTTGAGCAGGCCTAATAATGATTTACTCAATGACACAACATTGCCAATGGAGACCGATCTATGGCAGTGTTCCGTTTTACATTTCAGTGGGGGCTTAAAGTTAATAGCACTGGCGGCACCGACGTCATAGACACGCGAATAATGCCCAACCAGCGATCGATAGCAATCAAAGCTCGCTGGTTGGCCAAAATTAGCCCACAGGCGACGCTAGCATCAGCAATGCTAGTTTGGATCAACAATATACCATTTAAAACACATGTTATAAATATATCAACATAATAATGAATATTATATTTTTATAAACATTTCTAAATTTCATTAATCGTGAAACAATACCAGTGGTTAATGTTATAAACGCTATGATTCTTAAATCAGTTGTTAGGTTATATGAAAAAAATTTAAGACTTTTACGTGTTCACCTATGTCTACAGGTATTTTGGACCTCAATTTAATAAAGAAATAGTGCAATAGTTAGGGTATTTTCAACACCCTTCTAATGGCATCAAATGCAAATGGAAACAAATTTTGTGTTTTGATTGTTGCTATTGGAAGGGTGATGAAAGTACCCGAAGTATTGCACTTATATAAATTCTATTTTATTAAATTTCAACAAGAACAATTAAAAGTCTTACAATTAATTTCAAGAATACCAAAGGTGTAAATGATTGTATGGAAATCAATCCAAAAATTAATTCATTCATTTTAGCCTGGTATCGAACCCTGGTCTCCCAATTACCGGTCGGGTGCTTTATCCCTGTAAGCTACCGAGACGGTTTACTTTATAACATGTGGAATAGACCCGGGTTCGATACCGATATTTCTGAATTGATTTCCAAATAACACAGTATTGTTTAGCGTTCTGTAAATAACAGACTAATATAACCACACATTTTGCGTGGTTTTGACATCTGGCCCACTTAACTAACAACGAAGCCGATTAGGAATATTCTGGGAGCCACTATACGCCCATCCTACTAGACGGCCTTCACTGTAGGCTATATAAAACACGGGCCGCGCCAAGGTTATATTATCTCATGTGTGTTTTATAATTTGGTAACGCTCCTTGAATATGATCATCAACAAACTGTTTTATTACTGTGAGTTAAAGAGTGACGTAGTCTGCACGGACGGCGCTAGACACACACGGTGCGCACAGAGATAGTGTTTGGCGGTCTGGCGTGCGACTCAGAAGTGTGAGGTTCTACTCGTAACTCGTAGCGAGACGACACTGGGACTGGATAACGAGCTCAAATTGATAGCCCAGTTTGGTAAGTTGAATCAACTGTATGTAGTGTTAGTAATAATGTGAGGTCTTCAACTTATTCTGTCAGTCAACGGTTACATTATTACTGTGTTCAAACATAAGCATTAATTATTAAATATATTTTCAACTCTTTGATTTTTCCTAATAATGTTTTCGATTATGATTTTTGTTTGTATTAACCTTATGACAGAAATGTTTGTTAATTTTTGAAACGTTGTTTTTAATTGAAAAATAAATCATGTTATCCAGTTAAGTGTCCACAATTTTTTGAAATTGGTAAATATGTTATGTGCACCATTATATTAATGTATAAGATGTTATATTAATTGAGGTTTTGGTTTATTAATTTATTTAACGTCTATCCCATATTCAGCTATAAAATCTGTAGTAATTATGCCGTATAGCGCCTCACGCGAAAATCACCATAATTTTCACCCAAAAACACAATTTTCACTGTGAATTACATAATCAATAATGAAATCACGATTTACAATAAACGAAATTTATTTTCAAAAGCATTTACAAAGTACTAACCTCTTAAATATGACTAGGCCTACGTAGTGACAGTAGCTGCACTGAGCAGCCATTTTAATGTAAACACACACAAGCCATGTAGGCCTACCGACTGTTGAAACATAAACTGAGAACACTTTAGACAATAAAACACCCGAAATTCTTTCCGTTACGGTACTTCTGTACCGAATAATTTATTATTTTCTTGTCTTTAATGGGGGGCTTTGCCCCCCAACCCCCACCGGGGCTTTGCCCCTGGACCCCAGCTAGTCTTGCATAAGTGGGCAGCCGCACCTACAATAACAATTGACTTGATTGATTGATTGGTAGCGGGTACCCTACGGTAGTTTTACCAAAATGACAGTTGGCAACCATGCTCCAACATGACGTGATGACAACTGATGTATTATACAACAACACATAAACACAATTGAAATAACATAAAAATGGGAAGGTACTCACCTTTTACACCAAAAAACAGTAATAAATGGATAAAGGTAACATAATAATGCTTTTCAATGTCTTTTTGAATGAAAATTATGGTGATTTTCGCGTGAGGCGCATATACGGCATAATTACCAAATCTGTTTTTCAAAGGAGGACAGTACATGAAACTAAATACATAAATGCACACATAATAATAAACTGTAGTTATTAAATATATATAATATATATATGTGTGTTTTAATCAAATTGATTGTTAATAAAACAACTATTTCTGATAACAAATTAAAATTAATAGGTTCAAAAAATGTGAAATAAAATATAAATAATTTTAACTATAGGACTGCACTAAAAAGTCATAAACAAGTATAGCTTACCACTTAGCACCGTTTTACACAGAATAGAGATGTTAATCAAGCTCATTTTTCCCTTCTACGTGTGCGATGTGCACATGTGCCCTTAATACATTTGCACCATTTATTTAATTATTTATTTATTTATGTATGTATTAAAGGTGCGAAAATGTATGTACATGAGCTTATGGCTTTTCTTTCAGATCTCAATGCTTTTGAGTGTGTATAGTAGCTTGTCTTGTCACTTAACAACTTATTTGTATGTGTGTTCTCGGTAGCTATGGGGTTAAAGCGTCCGACCGGCAATCGGGAGACCTGGGTTCGTTATCCAGCTGAGGTGGAATTTTTAAATTCTGAATTAATTTCCATATAATTCAATTTCAGTTTCACTATTTATGCAATCGAGGAGTAATAATGAGACAAAACGTATTATCTATAAACTTTACGTGTTTAATAAGTGTACATTGTTGGCGAAATATGAAAATTTTGAATATACTTTCGCTCGATATTTGTTTTATAATTTATCACAAGTTTTCATTAAATGCATCAATTTGAAACATTAAGAGGTTGTTTAGGGAGATTTAACGCATTAATTCTCAATTAAAAACGTTTTAGAATTTTAAATAAATTACACCTACACAGTCTTGGGAAATAACTATAGAAAGTGGCGGTTTTATGTCAAATGTACGGTCAGTTTAGAAAAACAAATAACTTATATAAGCAGTATTATGAAAATACACTCTTGTAGAGACACGCGCATATCCTTTCTAAATTACCTCATAAAGTTTAATATTTTTATGATGATAATAGGAATTAAAAAAGTAATATTAAATAAAATTCAGAAGTTAAACTATCCATCCCGATCGGGGTACGAACCCGAGTCTCCCACATTCCAGGTAGGCGCCTTAGCCAACTAGACCACCGAGACGGTAACTATTTTACTTCTGAATTGTAGTTGCATTATAGATCTGAATGGATGGAACAGTATTGCAACGAATATCTGTTGCCTTTGAACTTACCACCAAACATTAATTATAATGTCATTACTTTATGCAGGTATGAGCGAGGGTTTATTTCTTGATTTCGTTAGTCGGGAAACACTCCCGTATCGAAAACCCCTTTGACCTAACTAATTCGAATGTGTTTGTTGATGACATCGCCCTTAAGTATGAAAACACAGTGTTACAGTTTTTTTTTTTTTTACAGGGCAAAGAAAGAGACAGTCACATCACCAACATGGCCCTAATTTTTGACTCGTGGCTCATGGAATTTGGTGCCGTTCTCTTAACATTATTCGCCGGACTATACATCTACATAACTCTTAAACATCAACACTGGAAGAAGAAGGGTGTCCCATACTTGGAACCTTCCTTTCCATTCGGCAACGTGAAAGACATGGTTCTCCAACGCCAATCATTCAACGATTGTTACGACGACCTCTACCGGAAACTGGACGGCCATAAGGCGGGTGGTTTCTACCAACTACATCAACCATCGCTGATGATTCGAGATCCAGAATTTGTAAAAGCTGTTCTTGTAAAAGATTTCGCTCATTTTCACGATCATGGTTTGTACTTCGACGAGAAGTCGGATCCTTTATCAGGACATTTGTTTTCCTTGGAAGGGACCAGATGGAAACACTTGAGATACAAACTGACTCCGACGTTTACGTCTGGAAAGATAAAGATGATGTTCCCGACTCTGGTGGAGTGTGGTAATGAGCTGAAAGCGTATCTGGCTCCGATTGCGAGTAAGAAAGAAACTGTTGAGGTAAGGAAACAATTTGTATGGATTGTTTGTAAAGTCTTTTAAATCTCCTGTCGTCAGAGGTAAAGTAAGGTCGTTAACAGGCATCAAAATCTGCCATGTGACACTACAAAAATATTGCATTATTATTTTAACCGAGTAAATAATTATACAAATTGTTACTAACAACTTAGAAAAAATCATCGTAAAAATACAATATAATCACAAAAAAGGAATTTACATTATTATTGAGCCGGATCATATTATTGTTTGACATGCTTGTAGTTTTTTTCTCCATTGTTTATTTAAAAGGAGATTCTGTGGGGCTTGGGTGGCATTTTGGGATACGTGACAAGATTGGTTTCTTTTATAGATGCAACTTTAGTGAAGTTCTCTTCAAAATCGCTACTCAACACTTTTGAAAAATGTAATCTGAGGTTTATTATGTATCATTCGTTTTTATGTTACTTACACATTCATACTATTTACTTACTTTTATTCAATTTATTTTGGTAATAATTGATAAAAACTATTTATTACTTATCAAATAAATTGTTTATAAATGTAAAATGTTTGTAATGCTAGGAGAATAAAAGTATTGGTGTGCGAAGTTAAAGCGTGAACAAATTTAATAGAAATAAATTTATAAATAAAATAAAAAATTAATCTCACTTTTTGAACCTCAATTTCAATTAGCTAATTTTTAAGCTAATTTGTGTTTAACCTTTATGCAACTTCTTAAAAGTATAACCATATAGGGGTCTACACAATTTTTTAAAGCTCTGTAAGAAATAATTGCTTCAAAATGCTTTAAATTAAAAGAAAATTTTCAATAAAATTAATATAATGATATTTCAATAAAAAATTAATACTTCTTTGTCAAAGCTGGCTATAAATTACACCACAATAAAAATACGCGTAAAATACAGCTCATTGTTTTAACTTAAAAATTTCTGGACAGATTTCCATTTCCTATTTATAACTCAAACTCTCTTACAAGATAGAGCCGTTATCTTACTATTTGGATTATATTCGCAATGATTTAGATTTTATATACAAGTTGTGTGATCTTAGTATTTTTATAACTATTGGTTTAATTTAATAAGTCACATATTCTAATCTCTAAACAATCACTCAAGTTGTTTCAAAATATCTTATAAAACGACAACTTAAGACTCTAATTTTTGCAGTATCAGTTCAATTCATCAATCACTTAACACTCATCAATCATATTATATTTATTATTATGCACATTTGTTTTTGTATGCATTCAGATAAACTCAGTGTATTATACGCAAGATAAAAGTTTGAGTTTGAGTTTTAAAATGTGAGAAATAACAAATGTCACAAATTAGTATGAATCGTCGAGATTAGCCCTCTATTTCCATTTAAACAGTCTTGGAGGAATCCACGGCTCCGCGTTTCCATTATCAGGCACACCCAGAAAACAGTAATTTATTACTACTATAGAGGTCGGCACGATTGATATTTAACATCTATAGTAGGCTAGATTCGCAGTCTCCAATATGTCCGCACAGGCGCGAGCGTACCAAATTGAAGCGTCAATCTAACCGTTTCAAAATGGCGATTTGGCGTTTTAATGTATGCTTTTTTAATGCAATAAAGTATTTTCCTGAATTGTTTGATATGTTTTTATCTTGTGCAGCATAGAAATGCACAAACAGAAACAATAAGTTATTGCATAAGGGAATTTAGTAATCATTTGATGTTAATGGCTAATATGCTCACCTGTCAAATTGACGGCCATCTTTAAATATATTTGGGCTATAAATCGCTCTATCTACTTAACATGCAAACTGTAATTTCAAGATGGCTTCTAATTGACACGCCAGAGGACCAATGACTGCTAATCTAGATGGATGTTAAATATCAATGGTCGGCACTTTCATTACACCTTAGAGATGAGAACAGAGAGAGAGAGAGAGAACATACGTGAATTATCATTTTCCATCGTCTATACAACAATCAATGACTGGCCAGAGTTTACGAAAAATTAAAACAATCAGAATTCCGTAAAAGGGATAAGATACATAATAATTGACATCCTTTAACAGTTTGCTTACACTGCAGTCGTAGAGAACGGGATATGCATACAAGTTGGCATTGTACTTCAGTACTTTTGACAACGTCATTGCAGATATAATGCTAATGTAGTTTGATGCTTTGGAACATTTAGGAGAATCCAGACATTGAATTGACATTTAAAAAAAGATTTGATCTATACAATTGTGTATTGAATATATTTATGTAGAAAGAGCCGACAAAGCAGCAATTGTATCTTTTTATTTAATAACCATGAAAATATTGAGACATATTTGACCCAAAGAGGCCGTTAAAAAACAACATACGTTTGCAAATCATTCCTGCGTCCTCGAATTATGTCAAGAAAAAATGCGAAAATTACTTAAACGCAAAAAAATAAACCTTAGAGTATGACTGTATTATTCTATTTATTTAATTAAACTTTTAGAGCAGGTGATAAAAAAAGGTTTTTTTTTTTTTTAATTGGCTATTACACTGAAACTTATAAAAAATAAACCAATCAAAAAAATAAATGTATAAAAAAAATTTTAAAAATATTTTTAAAACGACTTATCAGTCGTTATTTTTGGGAATAGCGAAGCGTAGACTTCAATTTCACGGCCCCCCCAAAAAAATTTTTTAGCTCGATTTGGTTTTTTTTTTTTGTTTTTTTTCTTCTGTTGTTCCCCTCTCTCCCGGGGGCATAGGGCAAAATTCGATGCTTGTGAAAATTGTAGTGGCCCTTCGAAATCTTGAGCCCTTGACCTTTTTTTTGGGGACAATCGAAGAAATTTTATTTTTAATATCAACAATCCCCTTTACAATGCTTTCAAAAAGCACTTGGGCAAAGGAAAAGTGGGTCCTACGCAAACTAAAAACTTAAAAAAAAGCTCACCCATAAACGCGGCTGGGACTTAAGCTTTTTCCCCAATGTTTATTTTTTTAAATAATATAAAATGTTTTTTTCCCAGGTAAAAAAACATACGGGGGCTAGGTACACCCCGGGGACTTTTGGATCCAAACCTTGTCCCTTTGGGATCCAGAGGAACTGTCTCAAAATCCAGACTCTGAATTCAGAAGGAGGGGTAAAAAAGGGTTTTTAAAACCAACGTTGTTATTGCCCCTTTAAATGAAAAATGGTTTCATTTCTGGTCCCAAAAAAATTGCAAAAATTTAAATTTTTCCCAAAATTGCTAAAGACGTCCCCAAAATTTTTCCTTTGGGCATCGTCAAAAAACGGTTGAATATCGAGAAAAGTTCCAGGAAAACTCGAAACCCGATTTCCCAAAATTTTTGTTTCGGAAAATAAAAGAACAAAAAAAGTCAACCCCCCCCCGCTGATCCGCGGGAAAAATTTGGGTGCCCAAAAAAAGTCGAAAATACTGATGCCGACAATGGGGGAAAAAACATGTCCGATGTGAAGGGAAAATAAAAAAAACCAAAGAATTTTGCAGGGGCAGGCTTTTTTTTTTTTTCTACGGGTTTTTTGGGGACTTCCTCGGCGACTATGAGCCTTCTGTCTGTAAAATTTCCCGGAAAAGGACTTTCGGGATCGACTTCGAGAGGGAGATTGCCCTCTGGGGATGGCCACCCAGGGGTGGGCAGTTGACTTAAAAACCATCAAAAGATGGGTATTTGGGCCCTTTGGGTTGTAGCAGGTAAAATTGACCCGGAGATTGTCCTTAAATGCAGGAAAAAACCTCCTTTATTTTTTAATTTCATTAAATTCTTTGACTTATCTTTTTTCCCCTGACCTTTTTTTTCAATTTGCGTAAATTTTAAGTTAAAAATTAAAATAAAAATAGGGGGCAGTAAAAAAACCAAATTTTGAAATTTTCCCCCCCTTGAAAGGGAAAGACTGCGTGAAAATTTATTTTGGGGGAAAAATTCCCAAACATGGATTCAATCAACAAGTTTTAATAAAAAATTTAAACCCCAATTCACAAACCGAACACTTTAATATTTTATTTTTGCATGCCGATTGTCATAGTTTGTTGTCAAAACACAAAAAGTCTTCAAATTTTTAAATGTGCTCGTGTTTTAAATTATGAATTTTTGGGGTTTAAAATTTGGGAAAAATATTAAATTTTTTTGGGAATTTGGGACAAAACAGGGAAAGGGGAATATCTTTTTTTGTTAAAATAAAATAACACATTTTTATTTAAAATATATATAATTGCAGCATATAAAATTTTTGAAAAAACTCCCCCAATAAAAAAAATTATTTTTAAAAAAAAGCTTGTTTCTTTATATTTTTAGCTATCACCCCACTAGATAGTATTTAATTTTTTTCTTAAAAGTCCCCAGAAGCCACGTAGCTGATGATGAAGAAGGCTTGATTCTAATATTTCACTTTTATTTCATAATTATTACACATTTATCTCATATTTAATACATATTCTCTACACACAGAAACTCTTCGAAAATATCCTCCAGTGCCGACACTGTTTCGTGGCTGTAACAAGGACTACCAACTACCGGGGACTGAAGCGATTGTAGAGAAAGGCACCTCTGTATTCATCCAGTCCACCCGGCTGCACCACGACCCTAGTACCCCCCCAAACCCCTGAAGATTTTCGCCCCTGAGCGCTTCACTGAAAAGCCAAAGTTAGAGGCATCACACGCCCTACCTGCCTTTCGGGGAGGGGCCTGGATATGTATTGGGGTTTTAAAGGGGGAGGGACCTAGGAATGTATTAGATTTTGGGAAAATTGGGATTGGATATTGTTTTAACGTTCATTTTTTAGGGGCCAAAGGTATGTTTTGGGGGGGTTAGGGGGGGGCCTAGGATATGCATTGGGAGTAAGGGGAAAGGGCCCTAGGATAGGGTATTAGTGATTTAGGGAGGGGCCTGGGATAGGGCATTAGTGATTTAAAGGGAAAGGGGGCCCTAGGAAAATGTATTGTTTGGATTTAGGGGAGGGGCCTGGGGTATGTATTGATGAGTTCGGGGAGGGGGCCCTAGGATATGTACATTGGTGAGTTAGGAGAGGGGAAAATGATATTTTTAAAAGAAGTTAGGGAGGGGGCCAGGATATGTTTTGGGGGTTTTAGGAGTGGGGCTTGGGGGGGATATTTTATTGGGGGGCTGGGAAAAGGGGCCCTGGGAATATCTATTGGTGGTTGGGAGGGGGGCCTAGGATAGTTTTAGTGAGTTAGGGGAGGGGCCTAGGATATGTATTGGTGAGTGGAGGGGGGCCCTAGGAATTTGTTTTAAAGTGATTTTAGGGGAGGGGCCTAGGATAGTATTGGGGGAGGTTAGGAGCGGGCCTTGGGAAAGAGCATTGGTGAGTTTCGGGGGGTTTTCATGTTGTTTTGGTGATTTTTTTCCTAAGGAAAAACTTTTAAAGTTTTTTAACTTCTTTTTCATCTTCTTTTGGGGAGTAAATAAAAATTGGAGTGGGTAATAAAAAAACGTATAAACAAAACCAGTGAACAAGAAATGAGGACTATAGCTGCCCGGGGGCACTTGCTCTTTGGGGGGGGTTGACGTCTGTGACCTTTCATCTGGAGTGGTGTTTCGGCATTCTTCGTGAAGATTTTGCTCAAATCTTTAAAAAAAGTGTTAATCCGATTTTGGGTTCCCATTTATCATATAAGGGCCCACGGTGAGGGGGCGCTTGTAGATTTTTTTTGTGTCTTATTAAAACTTGCCCCCCTTCAAAATGTGCCATAAAACAAAATTACAATGTTAAAATGGGGTTTTCAATCAGTTTTTCCCCGTTTTTAAAAGAAACGATTGTAGGGCAAACTTTATAAGAAAAAATTTCCAGAAATTTTTTAAGTTTGGGAAACTTTCCCTGAAATCAATCATAGTGGGGGGCGCTACTCTTTTGGGGAAGGGTAACCGGGTTAAAATTTCCCGTCGAGACCGGGCAATCCTGACTGAAGGTTTTTTCTCACAATTCGTTAATGCGAATAAAAAAAGGGGATTAAGTCCTCTTAAACACCCCTGGATATCATTTCTCTAAAAATTTTTTGCTATCCGCAAACAAAAATACCTAGTAAGACATCTGAAGGGGGGGCATGGAGTGTATAGGGAATATGGTTTCCTGTATGGGGTTTTAATTATGTCTGTGCGTTTCCGGGTTCCCCCGGGTTCGGTTTGATGCAAAACCAAGGGTTTCCGGCCGGGGCTTCTTTTCATCTCGAGCTCCCAAAAGTCAACGTGTGCAAGAAAGAGACACCATCCCCCCCTAGCCCATGGACGTCAAGTCCTTCACCCCGGCCGGCCCCCGGGGGGGGAACCCAAAAATTAAAAAAAACTGACGGGGTCAAGGTTTAAAAAGCGTATTTTTACGAGACCCCTGTTTTAATAAAACCCCCAATTTTTTTTTTTTCTTAGATATACCATATTTTATGTATCAAAATTTGGGGGAGCAAACGAAACTTTGCAGATCAAAACCGGAGTAATTTAAAACAAAATCATAAATCGGTTCATTAACCAAAAACAATATTTCGTATGTGTATAAAAGAGGTTGAAAAATATTTGATTCTGAAATGACCGCCATTTTTTCACTAAATCTATAGCAAACACTAAAATGACGGTTTAAAAAATTATATTTTGAACTGTGATTTCACATTCTTTTAAATTTTAGTATTTTGACCCAAAAATCGAAGAAAATTGTCTTTTTGGGGGAAATTTTTAAATGGGCCCTTCAACCTCCCTTTTTTTTTTTGGTTTTTCCAAATTTTTTTTAAGCACCCGTACCAATCAAAAAAGGGGTTTTATAACATCGGGGTTTTTAAAAAATGGTACAAATACCACCCCAAACACCCCCAAAAAGGGTATTAAAAAAACCACCCTTTCCCTTAAAAAATCAGTATTTTTTGCCCAAACCAGTGCCCAAAATTTAAAAAAAACAAAATTTTTTTGGATTTACAGAAAGATCCCCCCGGTCCCCTGGGCATAAAGATCACCCCCCATTCATTTTTTGGGGGAAAATTTTTACCGATGGGCCCCTTAGTAGAAAATTACTGAGTTTGCCCAAAAAAGAACGGGGTCATGGGGGCCCCCGAATAATTTTCCTTTTTTCTTTCAAAATTCCATTTTTTGTTAGCCTAAAAGGATTTTTTTAAATTTAGCGGGTAAATTTACCCCCTTTTAAAAAAAACCCTTAAATTTTGACGAAATACCCATTTTAAAACGCTCAAAATGCAAAAAAATTAATACAAAAAAAAGTCGAAAAGTTGGGCATTTAAATTTAAACGGTTTGTAGATCTTTATTAATTTGATTTTGACCCAAAAACCAAAGTTTTTTTAATGAAATGAAATCAAAAACTTGATCGTGAAAATTGAAAAAAAAAAAAACAATATGTACCTTGAATATAAATATTGGAATTTTATCCAAACGGGTTTAAAATTTGAAAGCCTTGGAGTGTAAAATCCCCGGTAATTAAATATAGATAAAAACTTGGTGGATGTGAAGGAGCTTTTGGGTCAAAATATGAACAATACGATCATCATTTTTTTTTATTCCCAATTTTAAATTTTGGGGGTTTTAAAAACAAAATTGACGGGGGCAGCAAAAAGACCCCCCATGTAAGGCCAGGGAAAACTTTTTTAAATTTTATTTAAACTGAATAGTTTGTGATGTAAATTTTATTTTTAACAATGACTTGAATTTTTGTCCCCTTTAAATTTATATTTCAATTTTTCTTATTTTACTTACTAAGAAAACAAAGAAAATTGCCCAATTCAATTACATTCAAAAAAGGGAACATATAAAAAAAGATTTAATGCCTATTCCGAATAGATCTAGGTTTCAACTCGCTCGAGCAAACCAGGCTTTAAAGGGGAAAATCCCAAGGTATTAAATCTTGACCCATTTGGGGGGAGGCTCAAATCTTTTTTGTCCTATCAAATTGGGGTTTTGCCCCAAACATTAAAGGTATAAAAATTGGGAATTTTCGAATTTGGGCCACATTTTCCATTTGGGATGTTTACTTTTTTGTAACCTACCTAAAAAAATGCTCCCAAATGATTAGTGAGGGGCTTTCCTTTTTGCATGGGGAAAAATTTTTGATTTTTTTTTTTTAAATTTTAAAAATTATTATTTGATTTGATTTTAAAAATGTGTCTAATAGGGGCATAAGTTCAACCTTTAAACCCCCATCCCAAAAAATGTAAATTAAAAAATTAAGCATTGTTGGTTAAAAAAGGCCCCAACACCGTCGTTTTTCCATGGGGGAATTTTACGCATTCCAGGCGTTCAGCATTTCACCAATCATGACTTTTCCCGCATAAATACTTGTTTGATGACCTGAAGTTTGTTGAGGAAAAAACCCCTTTAAAATTTAAACCTTTTCGTTATAGAAAAAAAGGGTTTTTGGGAGAGTTCTCATTGTTTTTCTGTTTTCCTCTTTGATATCGCGCCCTTGATCGAGCCCCAGAAAGGCATTTAATTTTTTATCTCTGTTAAATTTTTTCCTTGAGTTTGGAGGGACCCCCTATGAAGGTCCGAGAAGGTTTTCCCCTTTTTTTTCCACATCCCAAGTTTCAAATAGCCTTTTTAAGGGAATTAAATTAAGAAGCCCAAATTTTTTTTTTTCTGCCTCTCGTAAATTATGCATTTTAATGGGGTATGAAATTGAAATATCATTTCTATACTTTGCAAAGTGCAAATAAACGCTCGTCACATCGACTTTGATGGGTTTTCACCGAATGGCATCCGGGGGTCGGGTGAAATTTAAACTGTTCTTCTCTGGGATTCAAAAAAAATCGACCATGTTTTGAAACACCAAGCTTTTCATTTTTTCCCCGCAGTCATAGATGCCCCTCGTTGGTTTTTGGAAAATAAAACTCCGGGCCTGGAGTTTAAAATAAAGGGTTTAAACGTCTCTTTGGGCCCCAAAAGGGAAACAAGGGAACCTCTGTAGGTTGGATACTTTTTTCCTTGTTAAAATATTAAATAAAAAAAATTCCAAATTTCCCTTTAAAAAATGCGATTTCGAAACATTTTTGGTAAATTTAAATTTTTTAAAATTTTTATGGATTTTTTTTTGTGCAAAAAAAAAATTTTTGGAAATAACATCGAAAAGACGGCCCCCAAAAAAAGTTTTGATAAGTCCAGAAAAACCCCCATAATAGCAATGTAAAACTCCTCAAAAGCTTTCCCCAAATTTAAATTTTGTATTCCTCCCAATAAAGATGTAAATCTTTCCCCGTCTCCCGCGCTTTCATTCCCCCAGTACTGTGAATGAAAATCATTTAAAATTTGAGTATTTGAAACCAATGTTTCGTTTCTACATCCCTAAAATTTCGGGTTGTTTTTTTTGCGAGACATTTTTTATACTGTTTTTTCTTTGGGGCAAAAACCCGTTGAAGACTTTTTTTAATTTTTTTTTAACGTTTTAGAGGGCCCTTTAGTTTCCTACGTGCTTCCGACGCCAGTTTTAGTACAGTCGAATCCGTTTTCAAGGGGTTCAAACATCATTGCTGGCATAGTTACTCATCCAATTTACTTTCGGAGAATCTTGAGTTGCAAAATTTGGGCGTAGGGGCCAATTTTCACAAACATTCTAGAAAAAGCAAAGATAAAGAAAAAAAACCCAGAGGAACCAAAACGAAACAGAAAATTGTTTTTAAAAATTTTTTTCATTATTTTTTTTTTAAAAGCCAAAACGTTTTTTAAACTTCAGAAGATTTGATTGTTTTTGTTTATCTTTCCGCTATTTAATGGCACCCCTGGTTTTTTTTCCAGCAACTGTGTGGTCTTAATGATTTAAAAAAAAATATATATAATATTTTTTTTTATTTTATCTATTTTTAATGTTAAAATTTTAAAAATGATTTTAAAATCCGGGGGGCATTTCCCTAGGTCAATTTTTTTAAACCCCCAAAAGGGAAAAAATTTTTAAAAACTTTGGGCCTAATTATTTGCTTTAGTAAATAAAATGGGGAATATCCCTTTAAACTTTTTTTTATCACCCCAACTCCCATTAAGGACGTTCTTCTAAATACTTTAATCAAAATTATTTATTTTTTAAATAAGATTTTCTTTTTATAAAAGTAAGCGAAAGTTTGTATCAATAATAAGGGCCCGGGAAAAAAAAATTGAGCCTTTCGTCACTATGTGGTATGTTTGCAAAATGGGCCCAAAAAGGGTTGATGCCAAACAGTGAATTATTTTTCCCAATCTAAGTATGTATGAAAAGCCCATTGGTAAAAAAAGTTTCTAGCATGCTCTAGACCTGAATCTTTACGTCACGTGTGTTTGCGCGGGAAATAAAAAAACTACAAAAATTTTAGCCTCAAAAGAATTTAAAATATTTTCTTTTTAAATTTTCTTTTAATTGCAAATGTAATTTTCGTTTTAAGTGGTTTTCTTTTCCTTTCTTTTCACCCCCCGTCCCCAAAATTTGGACTTGGTGCATATTCCCTATTGTATAAAAGTATAGAAATCGTATTAAAAAAGTTACAAATTTGGGTTTAATTTTTTCATCAATAAAAACCCCCTTTTTAAAGGGAAAAATATTTTCATTAAAATTTAGATACACTACTTTTTTAGGGCTAGACCCCCCCCCCCCCCCCCCAAAACCACACAAAACAAAAAATTTTAAAATTTCAAAAAAAGGCAAAATCAAGTTCTCCCTTTAAAAATCTTCGTCTGTGGGAAAAACGGTGAGATATAAAAAGTTTAAAACCAAGCATTTTTATTTTTTCTCCCTAGTTTTGCATTGAAAAAAAAATTAAGGGGTCAATTTTACCTTTGACGAGCGGGCCCAAGCCCAAAATTTTGGGTAAAAAAGTCAAAAATTTTTAAACCCTTTTTTCCCCAAAAAAAAACATTAAAAAAAAAATTGCCTTGCCATTGATTGGGTTAATTTTGAGAAAATTAAAAATCAAAAGGCTAGTGCCCTTTTTTTTTGATTTCGAGGTTAAAATTTTTACTTTTTTTACCCCGAAATGGTTTTGGCTTGGCGCTTTTCAAAGGCCCAAAAGATCTTTCTTCTTTTTTTTCCCCAAAAATAGGGGGAAAATGAAAAGCTTGGCTAAACTTATTTTTTATATATATAAATATATACAATGGCAAAGGGTTTTTCCCCCACTGAAGGGATTTGGGGATATGGAAGTAACAATAAAGGTTTTGGGTGATAGTGAGGGGGTGATAAATGGGCAAGATAAACATTAGGGTTATTAAAAACTTAAAAATAGTAAAACTCCAGGGGCCCGATGGAAAAAACCCAATAATTTAAAAAAAAGGCGGGTGGATTGGGGAAAAAGTGCCATCCTTTTTAAGGAAATTTTTTCAGACATCTTTAAGTGAAAAGAAAAATGCAAGATCAGTGGAAACAAGCAATAGTTTTTCCAAATTTTTTAAAGGTGGGGGGAAGGGGCAGTAGATAACTATAAAACCTGTCAGGGCTTACTTTTTCAAGTGTGTAAAAAAATGGGAGGGGTTTTAGATGTAAAGATTTTAAAAAACATTATTGAAGAGAAGAAGGATTAAAAAAGGGAACTTAAAAAAAAAAGTTTACATCGAAAAAAAAATAAATTAATTTATTATGCCCCAATAAAATTGCAATCGTAAGTTTCGTATTCAAATAGAATGTAGCCAAAAAATATGAGGGCAAATGCCAAAATTTCTTTGTAGAGTTGGGATTTTTTTCGGAAATTTTCTGTATTTTTACATTAAACCCAAAAAAAATACACATATTTAAACAGAAACCCTTTTCCCTTATCTATAACATTCCAAATTAAAACAATGTACAACACAGAACAGACCGTCTATATCCAAAGTACTAAAACAAGTGGTCAACAACCTCATCAATATAGGTTATATTGTGTACTACTTGCCAAGCTGAATAAAGTTAGTTATTCTATTCTATTATGGCCTTACAGTTGAAGCGCCCTTATACCAACTAAACTCACAACCCTATCGTTAATGCCTTTTATATCAATCAACTTTTAAATGTAAATTTTTCCCGGGTTTCTTTGCTCCCTGTCTAACAACGCCCGAAAATTTTAGTCTATTTTGGGTTTCGGCGCCCTTTTTACCCGGGAAAGTTGGGGACCCCCCGGGGGTTCAAAAAAACGGTTTTGGGATAGGTTTTGTTATTTCTGGAAAATTTTAGAAAAAATGTTTTTAAATGCATAAAAATACCAAAGGAAACAAGCCAGTACAAAAAAACGAATTTTAAAAATTCAAGGTTTTCCAATCTTTCCGGGGTGGGAAATTTTTGGGGTACCTTTTACGTGCCCAAAATTCGATTAAACCTGGTCACGGGATTTCGTACATGATTGGTTAAAAACTTTTTTTTTCACAAACCAAAAACATTGTACTGGTAGTTAAATTAAGTGTGGGCATTCTCAGGGCCCATTTCCCAAATTTTTTATTTTTTTTTGAGTTTAAACGTAACGGATTTTGCTCTAAATGTTTTAAATGCACCCTAAAATTCTTGTACTTGGATGTTTTTTAAAATTTCAGCACAATCTTTTTTAGGGCCCTTGGGCCGGGTTTGAGCGAAAATCACTCACTCACTCACCCGAATTTTAAATCATCACTCACTCACTCACCCCTTCCCCTACTCACTCACCTCACTCACTCATCACTCACTCATCTCACTCACTCACTCACTATCTCACTTTCCCCTGGAAAATTTAAAAAAAAAAAACCCCGATCTAGTGCCTTTTTGGTTTAATTTTAGCTTTTAGTCTCTCCCCAAGTCAATTAAAGCAAAATTTAAACAATTTCACAATCGATTTCCTTTATTTATTCATAACGCAATTTCATGCAATAAAAAAAAAATTTCCTTTTAACTACCCCCAGCAAGATAACAAACCGTCCTCAAAATTTTTTATCACCACCCCAAAAAAACATTTGTAAATTTAAGTTTTCCAAACCCAATCCCCGGTTCGGGCCAAAGGGCTTGGTCCCTCATCCGAAAACTTTTGTTCCAAAAAGCAAAATACAAGCTGTCCCGTGTTTTTGGTGCTGAAATTTCGGTTTCGCGCCAAAGGGGGGGTAAGGGTTTTTCGGCGTTGTTTACGATTTTTCATAATAAATTTAAATTATATTAATTAATGTCGATCACATTTTTCCCTAGCAGGGTTTATTCTATACTTTGTTTGGCTGACATTAGAAATTGGGTATGAAATTTTATTTTGTTGCCCAAAAAAATAAGTTTGGTCATAAAAAAAAGGGGGAAAAAAAGAATGTTAAAAAAAAATTTAAAAAAAACAATACTCTTAGACCGGGAAAAATATAATAAAAAACAAAAGAAAAAATAATTTCTTCAAAATATAAAAAAACACTTACCAAAAGTGCGTAAATTTTCGAAAGCCCTCGCGTTGAGGAAGGAAAACTGCTGTTCCGAAAAATTTTCGCACTTTTTGGGAAGTGTTTTTATTTTTGGACCGTGGGGTTTTTGATGTGTGTTTATGTTAAATAAGAAATACATAAATAAATTTTGTATTTAGGACACCCACTCGGTCACATAATTGGTTTTTTTTTTGGGGGCAAAAAATTTTAAAACCAGACCAAGCCAACCCGTTTGGGGCCCACAAAACCCTCGCCGAGCAAACCAAAGAACCCGGAAACCCGTGTTTTTTTTTTTAAATATAACTAGATTTGTTAGGGAAAGCGTTCAATTCGATATGGATATTCTTAAAAGTATAATAAAAAGGGAAATTTTTTTTTTTTTTCGAGACCGAGGGTGGTGGGGTAGATGGAGGATAAAAATATGAACCGAAGGGAGGAGTGGAAAACCGGTACCGGGGACGTAGCCTACTCCTTTTGCATAGAAACGTCCCCTGTGACGTTATTCAGTATTTTGATTTTACTTTTTTACTGTCCACTCCAAAATGGATTTTTAAAATGGGGGGTTTGGTGCGAAAGGTTTTACAAATTACAATACCGTGCTGATTTTAAAATTTAACACAACCCTTGGGCCTTTGGGAAAGGTTTGGGTTTTTTGGCTCAAAGGGCAAAAAAAAAAATCAGGTTATCAGGGCCAGACTAACTGGGAGAAAACCTTTTCATCACACAATTTTATGGCCGGGATGTCGAGACGTGGTCCAAGGCAGATTTAGTTTTTAAAAGTTTCTTCGATGTAGAAATGTTACAAATTAAACAATTTTTTTGCAAGAAGTCCCGGGCGCCATTTTTGTTAAAAAAGTATTTTACACCCTTGGTCTTTTCTAAAAAAAACTGTCAAACCCTCCAAAATGAAAAAGGGAAAACCCGAGGTTTTTGTGGGACAAAACAAAAGTTTTAAAATCCCCCAAAAACCCCTAAAAGGGCCCCGTCCATCTTTTACCCGTATTGAAAAGTTTTTTCGGGGGGCCACCCGGGCCTCTTTGGAATTGGCACCAGCCTGTATTTTTAAGAGGAGAAATCCTCTTTAATGTAACGTGTGCCACAAAATTTTTCTCGTACATAAGATTTAAAAAGTGGGTTCGGTTTTTCATTAGTTTCAACAAGGAAGGCGGGGAGGCCTCAAAACAATCCTTTCTTTTCAGTTTAATGATTGACAGATTGTTTTTTGGAAAAGACTCAAGGGTTTAAAAAGCTTTTTTTTGTTACAAAAATTTGAAAACAATCACAAAAATGTCAACCCAAAATGCCCCCGGGACGCCCCTATTTGCACCATAAGAAAGATTCGGTGGCGCACTATAACCCCCTTTTTAAAAAAACGGTTTTTTAGTCACTAAAAGGGACACCAAAGAATTTTACATGTATAAAGGCTAGATCCCCCATTTTATTGTCCACTTGGCGTGACAATTTTAAGCCCCCTTTTTGAAAAATTTGTTTGCATGTTAAAGTAGAGGGGGCGATTTGAAGGGCCAAAAATTTTTCAATATGGCCGTCCCGGGTTGGGCAGTTGAGAAAATTAGGGCCCTTAACACCAAATGATTAAATAAATTCCCTTGTGCAAAACTTTTTTTTGTTTTTTTTGTGGGATTCCCCATTTGCACAACAAAACCATTTTCAAACAATCCAAAAAATTAAACCAAAAAACAGTTTTAAAAAAAATAAATTGAAACTCCAAATCGCCCATTTTTGAAATAGGTCCGATTGCGCCCTTTCCCCCCTTTCTACGTTTTCGCCTGTGCGGAGTAAAATTTGAGACTGGGTATCATTTTTTGCCACTGATTTGGGCCCAAATTTAATTGTCGGGCAGGGGGTCCGCAAGGAGGGGAAGTGACTCAGGAAACGAAAACAGAGCCGGCCAGTTCCCCTTTCCAAATAATCCTCCAAGGGGGGGGCCCCCCCCATTCAACATCTCACCGATGTGGGGGGGCCATCTTGAATGAGAATGGATTCATTTCCGGGTGGGTCATTGCGTTGGTTTTTTACCCCCATTTTTTTGGGGAAATTTGTGGTGGGGTACTTTGAAATTTTCCTTTTCTTTCAAAAGACACTCCCTTTTTGGGCCCGTATTTGAATCCCTTTACCCCCTGGGGCCCCAAATTTTTGAAAAAGCTTTG
The DNA here is from genome assembly GCA_024449915.1 of Sweltsa coloradensis. Lineage (NCBI taxonomy): Eukaryota > Metazoa > Arthropoda > Insecta > Plecoptera > Chloroperlidae > Sweltsa > Sweltsa coloradensis. Next base: position 23,224 of record JAMZAV010009523.1, on the reverse strand, counting down.
CAGCCAAAAAACCACCCTCAAAAAAGTAAACGTATCTCACCTCATTTTGTGCTCGAGTAAAATGCAAAATTTTGAATTCAAAAACGTACGTTTTTGGGATAAAATTTGGGGGGTTTCTTTTAGTAAACTTGCGAAAGGGGGTCTAAGCTTTCTGAATGTTTAAAAAAATCTCCCAAACCTCAGAATTGGAATTTTTTTCCCCTATACGCCCTAAAAACTAAAAAAAGAATTCCCCAAGTGCAAAAATTTTTTACGATCAGGGGGTTTGAGGGGAGTAAATATGTAAATCCACGGGGGCTTTTATAAGTTTTAGAATGTCCCCACTCTAAGTATATAGTAGTACCTTAAGCCCTAATTCTAAAAAAAATTTGGTTTAATTTCACGATAACAAAAATAACAGTTTTAAAAAAAAAACAAACCAATATTATCTACTAAAGTTAAAATCACCAAAAAACAAAAAAGGGGCGAAACGTTTTTAAAAAAATAATCAAACCCCAGCTTTTCGGCCGGGGGGTCGAAACGGCATTTTGAAATTTTAAAACTTGCATTTGTTTCAAAGTAATTTTTTTTGGAGTCCCGAGGGGACTGAAAAAGTTTAATTTTCAAAAATTGGGGCCCAAAAGGGATTTATTGCTGGTCGTAGGGGACGAGAAAAGGGCCCAAATACCAAACTCGCAAACATAAGCTTACCAGGGGAGTATTTTTTCCCCGAAAACTAAACCCTTTCTCTGTCAACCCCTCACCCCCCCCCCACGTATTTTTTTTCTCAAACTCAAAAATCATCACATCCCCTATGGGGCATAAAAGGGTAAAATTGGGTAAAGATAACCTAACGGTACCCCCCCCTTAAAGAAAATTTAAATCAAACTTTTTAAAAAAGACGGGGGGGGTATTTAAAAAAACGGAGGTTTGGGGGATTTGTTTGGGTTCTTTTTTTTATACCCCTTTTGATCCCCTATTTTTAATATCCCCGGGGGAAGTATTGTGCTTTTACCACATTGATAAAAGCCATGACTCCGCGAAATAGAGGGGTTAGTAAAAAAGCCCAGCGAAGCGAGCCCTCTCCCCTTGCCCCTTTTTGGCTCGAAGGGCTGTTTTTTTTTTAAGTGTGACAATCTCAGCCTATTTCCAATTTATTATTTATTTTGAGTTTAAATCGTAACGGATTTTGCTCTAAATGTTAACTGCACCCTAAAATTCTTGTACTTGGATGTCTGTTTAAAATTTCAGCACAATCTGTTTAGCCGTTCGGCCGGTCTAGAGCGAACTCACTCACTCACTCACTGAATTATGACTCACTCACTCACTCACTCACTCACTCACTCACTCACTCACTCACTCACTCACTCACTCACTCACTATCTCACTCACATGCAAATTAAAAAAAAACAGATCTAGTGCCTTTTGAGTTGAATTGTAGACTTCAGTCTCTCCCTCGTCTAATTAAAGCAAATTTAAACATTACACAATCGATTACCTTTATTTATTCATAACGCAATACATGCATAAAAACAAAGTACTTCAACTACCGAGTCAAGATAACAACCGCTCTCAAAATCTTTATCACCACCTACAACAAACATAGTATTGAAGTTATCAACCTAATCCACGGTTCGACAAAGGTCTTGGTCAGTCATCCGATCTTCGTCAAGATGCAAGTACAAGCTTTCTGTGTGTTGGTGCTGATTGCTGGCGCTTGCGCACGTGGTAAGTTATCTACGTTGATTTACTATTTCATTATTAATAATGATTATTACATTAATTAATGTCGATCACATTTCATAGCAGTTGATTCTATACTTTATTTGGCTGACATTAGACTTGGTGTATGAATATTTTATTTGTTACAAAAAATATGTTTGGTCATAAAAAATGAAAAGAAGAATGTTAAATAAGTAATTAAAAAAAACAATACTCTTAGACCGGGAAGATATACATAAAAAACAAACGAACAATAATTACGTTCAGAAATAAAATACACTTACCAAAAGTGCGTAAATTTTCGAAAGCCCTCGCTCTGAGGAAGGAAGCTGATGCTTCCGAAACTTTACGCACTTTTGGTAAGTGTTTTTATTTCGGACCGTGGTTATTGTATGTGTGTTTATGTTAAATAAGTAAATTACATAAATAAATTCGTATTTATAGACTACCCACTCGGTCACATAACTGATTTTCATTGGGGACAATAAATTTAAAGCAGACCAAGCCAACCCTGTTGGCGCTGACACCATCGACGAGCAAACAATGACCAGACCAGTGTTTTATTTTAAATATAACTAGATTTGTATGACAAGCGTTCAATTCGATATGGATATTGCTTAACGTATAATATTAATGCACTTTGGTTTTTCGAGACGATGGGTGGTGATAGATGAGGATAAAGTATGAACCGAAGGGAGGAGGGGAAAACCCTGTACCGGCACGTAGCCTACTCCTTTCGCATAGAAACGTCACTGTGACGTTATTCAGTATTTCTGATTTTACTTTTCAACATGTCCACTCCAACTGGAGTTTTAAAAATGGCGTTCGGTGCGAGAAGGTTTATACAAATACAATACCGTGCTGATTTTAAATTGAACACAACCATTGACCTATGGAGAAGTTGGTTATTTGGCTCAAAGGGCAAAAAACACTCAGGTTATCACTGCCCGACTAACTGGAGGAGAAAACCTTGTCATCACATCACTTCATAGGCCGAGGCTAGTCGAGACGTGGTCCAAGGCATATTAGTTTTAAATGTTTCTTCGATGTGGAAATAGTTATAAAATAGAACAATTTTTTAGCATGAAGTCGGACGCCATATTTGTAATAGTATGTACACATTGTGTCTATCCTAGAAACACTGTCAACCATCCAAGTGAAAGGGAACCTAAGGTTTTGTGCACAATACAAATGTAAATAATCCCCAATACCTGTAATGGCCTGTCCATCTTGACCCGTATTGACAGTTTGTTTCGAACCACCCGGACCTCTTTGGAATCTGGCACCAGCCTGTATTTGAGAGAGAAAGTCCTCTTTAATGTAACTGTGTGTCCACAAATTTGTTCGTACATAAGATTAAGAAGTGGTTGCGTTTTACATTAGGTTCAACAAAGAAGGCGAGAGGCCTCAATACAATCAGTATCTTTTCAGTTTAATGATTGACAGATTGTTTTTTGGATAGACACAAGGGTAAATAGCTTTATTTTGTTACAAAGTTGTGAAAACAATCACAAAAATGTCAACTAAAATGCCTCGGACGCCATATTTGCACTCAGTAAGCACGATTCGGTGCGCACAATACCTTTGTAAAACTCGTGTTATTTAGTCACTAAGTGCGCACCAAAGATATTTTACATGTATAATAGGCTAGATACCCATTCATTGGTCCACTTGGCGTGACAATTTGAAGCCATCTTGAAAAGGTCAGTTTGCATGTTAAAGTAGATGGGAGCGATTTGAAGTCCAAATATTTTTCAATATGGCCGTCAGGTTGGCAGGTGAGCATATTAGCCATTAACACCAAATGATTACTAAAATTCCCTTGTGCAATAACTTTTTATTGTTTCGTTTTGTGCATTCCTATGCTGCACAAGCTAAAACCCATATCAAACAATCCAGAAATATAACTAAACGCATTTAAAAAGCATAAATTGAAACGCCAAATCGCCATTTTGAATAGGTCAGATTGACGCTTCCATTTGCTACGCTTGCGCCTGTGCGGACGTATTTGAGGGGATATCATTGGTGCGCACTGAGTGGCCAACTTCTACTTGTCGACAGGGCTCAGCAAGGAGGGTAGAGTGACGTCAGGGAACGAAGCAGAGCTCGGCCAGTTCCCCTACCAAGTATCCGTTCAATGGGACGGCACCATCTCAACATCTCACACATGTGGGGGAGCCATCTTGAATGAGAACTGGATCATTACCGCTGCTCATTGCGTTGTTGACCCACCATTGTTTGGCAAATTTGTGGTGGGTACTTTGATTTACATTTACTTTCATAAAGACACTCCCTTTTTGGACCCGTAGTAGAATCTTGCCCCTGGGACCCAAGTTTTGAAAAATGCGTTTGCAGCCACAAGCCACCGTCAAAACGTAAACGTATCCCACCTCATTTTAGTGACTCGAGTAAAATGCAAGTTTTGAATTCAAAACGTACGTTTTGGCATAAATTGGGTGTTGCTGTTAGTCATCGTTGCGAAAGAGTCTAACACAAAAAACATCTCCCAACCAATCAGAATTGCGAATTTTTACGCCAATAGCGCCCTAGCGCTAGAAAAAAGAATTACTCAAGTGCAAAACATTTCCTACGATCATGGAGTTTGAGGGGAGTACTATGTAAACTCCATGCTAGGATAACGATGGTTGTATATGTGTAGAATGTCGACTCTCAAGTATATAGTTGTACATAGTAAGCGTAATTCTAAAATATAGGTAATACACGATATACAAAAATAACGGTTTAACAAAAACATCCAATAATTCTCTACTATGTTAACTAACGAATAACAAATAGGGGCAGAAACGTTAAAACAAATAATCAAACCACTAGCTTTTCGGCCGTGCGTGGAAACGTGCGTTTTGATTTCAAAACTTGCATTCGGTTCAAAACGTATATTTTGGTAGTCAGAGGTGACTGCAAACGTTTAAGTTGTCAAAACTTGGGTCCCAGAGCATTGATCTGCTGGTCGTATGTGACGAGAAAAGCGGCAAATACCATCTCGCAAACATAAGCTTACCTAGGGAGGGGAGTATTTTACCCCCGAAACTAAACCCTTTCTCTGTCATACCCCTCACCCCCCTCCCACGTATTTTTCTCTCACCGAAATCATCATCACATCCCCTATGGGCTATAGGCTAACTTGGCTCATGATAACCTAACGGCTGACGCACCCTTAAAGAAAATTAAATCAAACTTTTTAAATAGACGGTCCAGTATTAAAATACGAGGTGGCGATCGTTGATTCTTTGTTTATACCCCTATGATCCCCTATTCTTAATATCCCGAGAAGTATAGTGACTTGACCACATTGATAAGAAGCCATGACTCCGCGAAATAGGGGGTTGAGTAATTGAGCGAGCGAAGCGAGCGTCTCCACTTGACTCTTATGGCTCGAATGTCTGTTTTTTTTTTTTTTTTTTTTTTTTTTTTTTCTGTTACTGCTTCGATACAGGTCGCACCGTTTCTCTGATCGACCTGAAATTTTGCACACATGTACATACCACCTAGGCGGTGTGCTGTATATTTTTTGTGGCAAAATCGTTCAAAAAGTTAAAAAGTTACATTAAAGTTAATCGAAAGTTTTTTTTTTTCAAACTAAACGGCGACAAAATCTGAGGTGGCCAAATCATTTAGAATGTCCGTCCGATCACGAATATGTTATTTTTATTTTGATCCGATAAGTAGTGTAGATGGAAATTACATTATAACAAAGTCCCATTACCATGGCAACGGAAAGTCGCACAGCTTTTTTGGCTCATGATAGCGGTCAAACGGAGGCTCGGATCGAGTTGAAATTTTGACCATCCGCAAGTTTCGTTCCCGATTGAATGCCATTAGTTTTGTGGCAAAATCGTTTAAAAAGTTATAAAGTTACATTAAAGTTAATCTAAAGTTTTTTTTAAAACTAAACGGCGACAACAATCTAGGTAGCCAAATCATTTAGAATGTCCGTCCGGTCACGAATATGTTAATTTTATTTTGATCCGATAAGTATTGTAGATAGAAATTACATTTTAACAAAAGTAACGTTACCATGGCAACGAAAAGTCGCACAAGAATTCTGGTCACTATGTACTGCCACCTAGAAGAAATCAAAAGTAAAATAGATTTTTCCCAAAGAAATGATGTCAAGGTCCTCTAGATGCGGTGGATTTTTATCCATTCTCTCCTATTTTACAAATTTTCAGCTAAATTGGTCAAGACCTTAAGACTTATTGGTATGTAACTTATGGGCATGTCGTACTCGGGTCGTGTTGCACGTACCGGTGCTCGCTCAACAACGCGTCCAACTGAGCGTTTCCCTAGTAATAATATTAATATGTCTGATAAATAAGCAAATTATGACAAAAGTAATTATTTTAGTGTTTCAAGAGGGGTTCGTTTTTGTTCTAGAGCCAGAGTATCATGACATGGAAATATATGAATTCCAATACTAGGTTTGTGAGAGATGATGCACGAACTGCAGACAATATGGCAACATGATTTTTCTGATTTGGTATACCAAATAGTTTGAGAAAATATATTGATTTTTACATTTCCACAAAACCCCAGTTGAGTCTTGTAAGTGAGTCTAGTCCACCTGACTTTAATTGAGCGAGCGAAGCGAGCGTCTCCACTTGACTCTTATGGCTCGAATGTCTGTTTTTTTTTTTTTTTTTTTTTTTTTTCTGTTACTGCTTCGATACAGGTCGCACCGTTTCTCTGATCGACCTGAAATTTTTCACACATGTACATACCACCTAGGCGGGTTGCTGTATAGTTTTTGAACAAAATCCGATCGTTGGTTATAAAAAAAAAAAAAAAAATGTTCCGATCGTTATGAAATTTTGCAGGGTCAATAAGTACACCATTTTCTCCTATTTTTCAAATTTTTAGCTAAATCGGTCAAGACGTTAAAGACTTATTGGTAATCATAATTCGAAAAATGATGCTAAAAAATGAAGGAGGCAGTGAAGATACAAAGATACACTTTAGAAGGCATGACGTGAATTAGTACAATGCAAAGATGTTGGAATAGTATACAGTGTACAATGTCAATATCCAGTTAGGCCTACACTGTGTGGTGGGCCTTATGGGAATGTCGTACTCGGGTCATGTTGCACGTACCGGTGCTCGCTCAACAACGCGTCCAACTGAGCGTTTTCCTAGTGAGTAGTGATTGTTATAGTGATGTGTTGACAGATTGTCGCCGGATGACTAATGACTAATGATTGTTATCGCGGTGTGTTGACAGATTGTCGCCGGAGAACGTGATCTCCGTCACGACGAAGGCACTGAACAACGTGTTGGGGTCAAGAACATCTACCCTCATCCCGACTACCCCCTCACAGCGTAAGCGAACACTTATTTAATTTGTACCATTATTTACAAAATTCGACGTAAAAATAAGACGAAAACCATAATATTTGCGGTGTCTAAATCTAGCTTCCAGAGGATTGTTTGACGCATTCAAAAGTAATTAAATAATTATATTGTTCTAAAATTATAAACACATGTATGCTATGAATGCCGTTTTGTGAAATTAATTTTAAATTATTCAAATACATTTTGTTTAAAATCTTGTTAATTTTGTTAAAATATGTATGTTTATGGTACATTTTTTTGTCCTCTAATGTAGACCATTATAATAATAAATCAAGTACAATAATTGTATAGATTGTGTTAGTATTATTATATTATAATATTGTATAGTGGTCCCAACGAAAGAATGCAGGTGGCTCGAAATTGTTTTCCCAACATAACAACTTTGTCAATTCTTTTCACGCTAGCTCAACGTGGATCTTGCTCACGGAGGAACTCTGTGATCTAGCACTGATAATTTTTGCTTGCGTTGGTAAAATATATTTCTCTTTCATACACAAAGGCGACATTCCTTTTACCGCGCATTCATTCTACCCCCACCACTACCAAGCATCTGCATTCTTTCGTTGGAGCAAGTATATGTATATATTCTCAACCCCCACACAGAGAGAAGGACGCAAACGACATTGCCCTCGTGCATCTCTTGGAGCCTCTGGTCTTCAACGGGAACGTCTCCAAGATCGGTCTCCCTCCCAAGAATGAGAAACCCAACGGAGGCGCCGTCCTCAGCGGTTGGGGGGTGGACGGGGGTGTCCTCCTCCCTCACCACCCCGACGTCCTCCAGTACGCGGCCGTGACCATAGAGAACGTGACGGACTGCCAGGCACGCTTCCCAGAAGCCACACTCTTTAGCACGAACTTCTGCTCAAGAGGGAGGGTCGCAGCTTGTTCGGTGAGTTAGAGAGGGTGAATCAGAAAATTGTATGTTATCAAAAGCTAACCGACAGTGTTGGCAACTCTGATTCTGGAGGTCTTGGGTTAAAATCCCGCCGAGACCGACAATCCCGACTGAAGGTTTTTACCTGAGGTTTTCCTAAGTCGCTAATGCGAATGTAAGGGGGAGAGGACTCAAATCACCTAGAGAATGCGCTAGTGTCGAGGGGGCGTAGCACCGTCATGGCTGGCGAACGAGGATACCTTTGAAAACAAACACCCATATGATACTACACATGTTTTAAGCAAGCACAGTGTAAATGTATAAGGTTTTTGGGGATTAATATGTCGTAGAACCACATAATTCAGACAGTTTTACCACCCATGGTTTAATCACGTGTTAATGTCCTACAGGAGGACGATGGCAGCCCGGTGGTGGGTACCCGCACTGATGGAACCAAGGAGCTGGTAGGCATCGTGGCCTGGCCGACCAGCCCCTGTGCTGACAGCAACCAGCCCAGCGTCTACACCCAGGTGTCAGCATTCAACGACTTCATCAACGGAATCATCAACTCCTAACACTTCTGCTAAAGACGTTTAGACCTAAATCAACCAATAGAAAGTATACTTCGCACCAGCCCACAGATACATACCAGATAACATTTACACGCAAGAATGCCTCAACGTTCAGAAACCTTAATGATAGAAATTTACTAAACCCTTTATAGGTTACCGTTTAGTATACTTACCACCATTTTCAAAATACAATTAAATATGTCCGTTTTTCCTACTTTTAACCCGCGTAAAAAGCTGCATTGTTTTGTTTGGAATTGCTAGAATTTTTCCATATTAAATTCTAATGCTTACAAGGAATTTTGGAATGGTTAAAAAAATCCAAACAATTGTGTATAAAAATACTTAAAAACACAAATTTCCGGGTGTCCCGGATATTTTGTTTGCTCGAACTATATTCAATTTGAACATAAAAAAATGGAAACAATTAAAAAATGAAAAAATAATAATAATTTTTAAAATCAAATCAAATTTCGGATTTTTTCCAATATTGTGATGTCAATTTGGAATCGAAAATCAGCATTTTATTCCTAAAAGATCAAGGAAAAAAATCTTAATTCTAAAATTCTTTTAAAAAATCACGAATTTTTAATTGTAAAGCATGAGAGCAAAATTTTGTGTCTTTCTCTTTTTTTCCCTATAAAGGGTCAAAACTATTATAGTGCGTTTACTCGCGAGTTGAACACATTGTTCTCTTCGAGAGCGGAGTTCTTTTGTATGTCAGCTAATTGAATTCTATACAATTTCAGATTCCGAGGAGCAACACGGCCGATGATTGACAATAGGATTAGACTAGGATGTCATAAAAATATTAATAAAGTAAAGTGATAAATAAGTTTATCCAATACAATCATTAAATCTTGAAATCATTATTAAAATTAAAATAAAATACTTAAAAAGCGTAAATGATATCCGATTTTTTTCTTTCAAAGTGGATAAAAACTTACTAAAACATCATACTTTTTTGTAGTAGCACTTGATTTTGATTTTAAAAATGATTTCAAGAGTAATGATTGTATTGGATAAACTTATTGGATGAGCGTAGCGAGCGTAGCGAGCGAAGCGAGCGAAGCGAAGATTCCATTTCACTACACTGGAGAAAAAAATCCGGAATGTTTTTTTTTTTTTTTTTTCTGTATTTTTGTGTGTTTGTTAACACGATTCCGGCTAAACCGATACTCCGATTGCGATGAAATTTTATGGAGGCCTTCTAAATCTCTGAACTTAGAACTGCCACGTTTTTGAGCGCAATCGGGAAAATTTTTCTTATAAAAAACGCAATTTTACGATTTTTTTCGATTTTTAAAAAATTCTTCGACTTATAACACTTACATGCTATATCCGATTGTAATGATTTTTTAACAGAACCTTAATTTTATGAATTAAGATATTCGTGTGAAATTTGAGCGTAATCGAAAAATTATTTCTCATGAAAATCGAAATTTTACGTTTTTTTTTCTTTTTTTAAACAATTCTTTGACATATAACACCTACATGCTTTATCCTATTGTAATGATTTTTTATAGAACCTTAATTTCATGAATTAATATACTCGTGTAAAATTTGAGCGCAATCGAATAATTATTTATTATGAAAATTGCAATTTTACGATTTTTTTCTTTTTTTAAAGTTACGTAAAAATTACGATTTATTAAAAAAATTAAGTTAATTTTTAATTTAATTTAATTTAATTTAAAAAAAATCTTCGACTAAGTAATGAAGTTTCACAGAACAACAGAAAATCCGCGTAACACAATGCAGCTCAATGCATCAATTACGCTCATCCAACAACGCGGCGGGACTTAAGCGTTTTCCTAGTTTATTACTTTATGAAGAAATATTTTTATGACATCCTTCAGTCTAATCTTATTCTGAATCTTCGGGCTTGTTGCTCCTCGGTATCTAAAATTGTATAGAAATCAATTAGCTGACATACAAAAGAACTCCGCTCTCGAAGAGAACAATGTGTTCTACTGGCGAGTAAACGCACTATAGTTGTGATATACATTGTACTAAATTAAAAACTGTTGTTATTTTTTTGACGAAATACTGACAAAAATTTAAAAATAAAAATATTGAATAAAAATATATTAAAATTGTGTTGTTGTAACTTTGTTGATATTTACCTGGATTTGTAATGCGCAAAAATAAATTGAATTTTGAATTTTTTCAGGACTTACATAATATAATAATTTCTTGGTGGAGGTGCCGGTCCAGAGTTAATAATCAGAAACTCGGAAACTAGACCACCTGACTACTTGTTGGAGATAGAGCGGTCCAGATATGACACGACTCTTATGGAATTAGAATCAGAATTCCATCACATTAGCAATATAATTTTAATACTTTTTGTCAAAATCGATTTTTTTTACAGTTCTCGAGTTCGATTCAGGTTCGGCTCAAAATTTTATTTGTTTCCATCTCCCACGAAAAAAACAATTCTTTATCATTAAAGTTTTATGTAAAAATTGAATTCCCTTAGAATTAATTGATTTTTTGGGTGTATTTATAGTATGTATTGTGTTTGTGTAATTGTATTATGTCCCAGGTGTACAATGTGCATGTCAGTGGACTACGATAAAACAATAAAAACAAGTAACTTGAAACTTGATAATTATCACCTACAATGCGTACAAAAAGCAAGTCTTTTTGGATTTGGGCCACAAGATATTTTACATTATATTGTTAATTGGCATTACCTTAGCAATTACTACTACAATAATTTATTAAAATTATTCTATTTTAACAAAAAGAATTTTGCAATGGAACTTCGAAAAGTAATTAGATCCCACATATACAAAAACTGATACACCCAAATGCAAAGAGATCTAAAAGAAGGGCCAAGATCATGTACCAATCTACATTTACGCATTCTTAATGAACGTACTCTGCCCCGTAACTAGATCCTTGAAAAGCTTGGCAAAATAGAATTTTCTTATTAGTTCGTGCAGAAAAATTCTATTTTGCCAAGCTTTTCAAGGATCTAGGTGTTCGTTAGGGCGCCGCAGCAAAGCCTTGGTGCGGTACACATCAGGGGGATTTAGGTACCTGACAACACATGCCAAATTTGGTTGGTGTAAGAACATTCCTTCTTCTTGAAAAAATGACTTGAAACATGCTCAAAATCACTAAGGATGTTAGCTACTGGCTACTGGCTCAATTGGCCAGCGATTCTGGACAAAAGGGTTGGAATACAACGTTCATATTTTACATGAACATTAAGGCTATTGTGATGCAGTGCCTTTTGAAAAGGCTTCCAAATAAAGGTTTCAATAAAAGCCATATGCAGGTATATTATCAACAAGTAACTATAGTTACTTGACAATGATCACCAACATTGTGTACAATAAACAAGTCTTTGGACCACCAGATATTTTACATTCTATTGTTAATTAATAATACCACAGCAATTAAATCGACTTTAGTAAAATTGTTATATTTTAACAAATAATTTTGCAATGAAACTTGAAAAAGTATAGAGATCCCACACATAACAAAATACTTGTAAAAATACAGCCAAACCTGACACAATCAAAAGCAATGATATCTTAAAGAAATGACAAGCTTACTATGTACCCTCCTACATTTTCGCAATCTTAATAAATAAATTCACTTTGCCCTGTGACTGCATTCTTGCAAGGCTTGGCAAAATAAATTTGCAAGAACTTTTACATTTAAAACAATAGTTGCAAATAAATTTTAAAATTGTTTTAAATGTTTAAAATTTATTTTGCCACGCTTCGCAAGGATGCAGTCATAAAACAAAAGTTGCAAAAAAAAAAAATAGCCGGCGGTTTAGCCGAGGTCGTTTAACCGGTGCCCACTCAAACACCCAAGTTAAGCAGAATCGGGCGTGGTCAGGGGTAGAGATGGAGATGGAGGGTTCGAGAGCTAGTGTAACGGCTTCGTTCTCCTCGATGTCTGCTCGGCAGTCCGGGTTAGTGGAGGAACCTATGACTTTCAAGGTTACACCGTCCTTTCGGATGAGACATTAAGCCGTTGGTCCCCTTGGTATTTTTCGAAAGAAGTAAGCTACGTGCCGGTACCGGGTTTCCCCTCCTCCCTTCAGTTCATACTTCATCCTCATATCACCAACTCATCGTCTCGAATATCCAAAGTGCTTTTATATGAGACGTTAAGCAATGTCCAATCAAACAACCAATCAATAAAATTTTGCCACGCTTTGCAAAGATGCAGTCACAGGGCAAGTGAATTTATAAATTAAGATTTCGAAAATGGCAGGAGGGTACATAAGCTTGGCATTTCTTTTAGATCTCATTGATTTTGATTGTGTACGGTTTGGCTGTATTTTTATAAGTTTTTTGTTATGTGTTGTAGTTTACGGGGCAGTGTAAATTTATGAAAATATAGTAATGCTTAAATGTAGAATGGTACATGAGCTTGGCCCGTCTTTTAAATCTCATTGCCGTTGTGTGTGTGTTTGGCTGTATTTTAACAATAATTTTCTGAATAATTTTTACAGAATACTATAAATGACCTTGTGGGTGGGGTAGCAGGTCTAGCACATGTAGAAAGATGTAATATTTTAATACACGGCACCTACACCAACGGAAATAATCGGGGCCTGCCCAGGAACAATTTATTTTCTCCCTTCTTCTGGTGTCCATCTAGGAACATTCGGGTTAGGCTAGCTTTGAAAAGAATGTTTTAGGGTTATAAAGGAGCACTCAATTCATTGCGTTTCCTCCTTTGTAAATGTTGTCCTCCTTTGTAAATCAGTTTTTATAACTGAATAGGATATACGTTAAATAAATAAATAAATAAAATAAAATAAATTACATTTAAGACTAAACAAAACAAACCTTGGAAAGGCGTTCAGTCATGATTGCCAGAGGCGGGCATCGAACCCGAGACCTGCCGGATCCCGTTACGCTGGAGCTATATCCGTCGGACGGGAGCAGTACAGAATACTTATTTCTGCATAATAACTTTACTATTGCAATGTCGCGCTATTCGAGACGATGAGCGGTGATAGTTGACGTTTTCTTATGAGGGATTCAAACCCACGTCCTCGTAGCGAAGCCCTAATGGTATATGTGCCATCCACCGCGGACGATATTTTGGTTTTTGTCGGAAGAACAGAAAATGGATTTTTATAAGGGATCTTCTCTAACTATCAAACATTATAAATAAGTATCCATACATAATATACCAAGTTGAACGTGTATGAATTTTTAACTACAGTCATCTAGTCACGACGATCACGTTTCGTTACTATTTATCTGCAATTTTTTGTGGAAAATGGTAACTATTAATATGTTCTGTGTGATAGCCGTGCAAGTACAAAGTATTTTAAAATGCTGCTCATACCGTATACATTTTATGATTTTATTATATCAAAGAAATTCAAACATTACACAATCGATTACCTAGATTCATCCAAAACTTAATACATACGTCAAAACAAAGTACTTCAACTATCGAGTCAAGATAACAACCGCTCTCAAAATCGTTATCAACACCTAAAATAAACATTGTATTGAAGTTATCAACCTTTTAATCAATGTTTTGGCAGAACATTATTTCGTAGACCCCAACCCAATGATTAACGATTTTCATATTGTGACAGCGACGATGTTATTAACAAAGGGTTTTTTCTCCATGCAATGACCGACACTTTTAAAAGTATGATAAAGAAATTAATACATTAACAGCTGATATTTTATAAACAACGGTTCGACAAAGATCTTGGTCAGTCATCCGATCTTCGTCAAGATGCAAGTACAAGCTTTCTGTGTGCTGGTGCTGATTGCTGGTGCTTGCGCACGTGGTAAGTTATCTACGTTGATTTACTATTTCATTGCTTTTTATGTTCAATTTTAAAAAAAAATCGAAATTATCTTATAAGTTTCTTGATATTTAGTCATTATGTTATTGTGTGCCTTATTTATTATTATACATTTAAAATCATTATCTCTTGTACCTTTTGCCATCTGAGCTGTTTGTTGTTTTTCTAATAATTTAAATTAAGAAGCCCTCACGCACAGGCCGCAAGGCCCATGTGAGGATTCATTTTCTTAGATCTGTTATTTTTGTTGGTACATATTATTGTATTTTCTTTAAATGTGGAAAATATGTTTTCCTTATATTGTAATGTTTTTTTATTTAAACGAAATGAATAAAGCTTATATTGAATCTATTATTAATTATTATTATTAAATGTATATGCCAATCACATTTAATTGCACTTAATTATATTTTGTTTCACTGATTTATACTTCGGTTGATGTGTTTAACGGAGTGTCTTTCGTTGGTCTTGTGGTAAGTGCCCCTGCTTCCAATAGTAGAAGGTCTTGAGTTCGAATCCCGCTTCAGTCAGAAGATTTTTAATTTCTGATATGGATTCCTGTTGACTCATTGGCTTAGTTTTGTGCAAACGGTGACTTTGAAGCCGTATCTTGGAGCCGAATCTGGGGTTGCCTGCGAGTGGAATCGTGTTCAGCCTCATTGATCGATGATCCGTGTTGGTTAAGTTGGTCAATTTTCGCTCGTCAATGGGCTTTGTCACTTCGTGCGCACTAAACGGAGTCAAGTTCAGCCTTTTCTGGGATACGCGAAATCTTTCTACTTGTCGACAGGGCTCAGCAAGGAGGGTAGAGTGACGTCAGGGAACGAAGCAGAGCTCGGGCAGTTCCCCTACCAAGTATCCGTCCAATGGGACGGCACCATCTCAACATCTCACAGATGTGGGGGAGCCATCTTGAATGAGAACTGGATCATCACCGCAGCTCATTGCGTTATTGACCCACCATCGCTTGGCAAATTTGTGGTGAGTATTTCGATGTACATTTCATTTCATATTGACACTCCATTCTAGGCCCGGAATAGAACCTTGCCCAGAGCATTCATCAGAGTTGAGAAAACGGCAAAGACCATTTGCAAACATTTAAAGCCTGGTTTATAGTCCGTCCGTTTACATTTGACGAATTTCGGCTTTTTCGCCGACACAGCGGGAACATGTAAGCACTTGTTTTAACCTATTACAAGGGTTGTAAATTAAAATTCAGTCTTCGCTGACCGTCGTCAATGTTGCCCGGCTGAAGTTTCATTGTGCGCCTCTTTGGCAAACCAATGAAGCGCAATAATGGGAACCAAACTAAGTGGCCTGGCGACGGGTTTGCGATTCATTATAATGGACATGTCAATCACCAGAGGAAGATGATCTTGTCTAGAGGTGTGAACAAATCTGGCCTTTTGTCCCTTTGAGGATTTCCAAATTCGTCAACTGTAAACGGACGGACTATACGATAGTTTACGTTGGCTATTACCTAAAGCGCTGTTTACACTAGGAAGTTGGAAAAGTAAAAGAGAAACGTGAGCAGAAAGTGTAACTTTTCTGAAGTGGAGATATCATATAGCTTATGGGACTCTTCACGTTTCCTTCACACTGGAAAGTTGAAAAAGCCGCCCAACTTATTGGACACTGCTCAACAAGAGAGAAGTGGAGAGAAAAGTGACCTTGAAGAGTTGATCGCGATTGGTCACTGTTGCCTTTGAATACAACACCACGCTTTTAACTTCGCGCTCAAAGAGTTTCCAGTGGTAGGAAAAGTAAGTATTTCTCTTCACTTTTTCTCTGCTACTTTTCTAGCTTCCTAGTGTAACAGGCGCTTAAAGGGATCTCCCCCCTCCCCCCCCCCCCCACCTTTCGATCACCGACCACCCCGACGACGAGGAAGACGGCTACGACATAAACGATTACAAAAACCCCATTCCCTCTGCATGCCTCTGGCTAGATCTGTCCCACACTAGTCAGTCTTTCCACATCCCCTAGGAGCTAAGCAAATATGCATGGCTCATGATAACCTAGTGGTTGGACTCAAACTTTTTAAATATTCAGCCCAGTATTCAAATGAGTTGCCTCGTCGGTTCTTTTGGGCTTATCACCAACCCCCAATTATTAATATCCCGAGCAGTTTTTGACTTTACCATAATCGAGGACATGGCCCCGCGAAATAGGGGGTGAGTAGTAATAATATTTATAAGTCTGATAAATTAGCAAATTTCGTTTTTGTTCAAGTAAGAGTATCATTACATGTAAATATTTGAATTCCAATACTCAGTTCGACTGTGAATTTTCACAGGTTCGTGAGAGACGATGCACAAACTTCAGCCAATGACAACATGTTTATTCTTATTTGGTGTACTGATAGATTGAGAAAATATATTGATTTTTTTCATTTCCACAAATCCCCAACTAAGACTTTTAAGTGAACCAAGTCCACCTGACTAATGACTAATGATAGTAATCGGTGATGTGTTGACAGATTGTCGCCGGAGAACGCAACCTTCGTCTCGACGATGGTACAGAACAACGTGTCGGGGTCAAGAACATCTACCCTCATCCCGACTACCCCCTCACAGCGTAAGCAAACATTCAACATTGGCATTTTTTTTTAAATATCTTAATTCACAAAATTTGAAGTAAAGATAGCAAAAAACCACACTTTTTTGCGGTGTCATCACACTAATAACATTTATTCTCACCATTTACGTCCATATCTTCGAGAGGATTGTTTGATTATCACTTTGTAACATCAATATTTGTCGTGCACTAGTCGCTCAAAAAGAATTAATTATAATATTGTTTTGGTGCTCTATAGTAACACCTGATACCATAAGTGTAAACTAATTTGCTCGTGCCTTTCGGAAAATTCTAAAACATATGTATGAAATAGTCTTTTCTATTGTATCGTTTTAAACCCATATGGGCTATCATCTTGTTTATTGTGTTTAACTGTATGTTGGTTGTACATTTTTACGTCCTCTAATGTAAGTCTTTATAATAATAAATCAAGTACAATAATTGTATAGATTGTGTTAGTATTATTATATTATAATATTATATGTATATATTCTCAACCCTACACAGTGAGATTGACGCAAACGACATTGCCCTCATGCATCTCTTGGAACCTCTGGTCTTCAACGGAAACGTCTCAAAGATCGGTCTCCCTCCCAAGAACGAGAAACCCAATGGCGGAGCCGTCCTCAGCGGTTGGGGGGTGAACGGGGGTGTCATCCTCCCCTCCCACCCCGACGTCCTTCAGTACGCGGCCGTCACTATCGAGAACGTGACAGACTGCCAGGCACGCTTCCCAGAAGCCACACTCTTCAACACTAACTTCTGCTCCAGAGGGAGGGTCGCAGCTTGCTCGGTGAGTTGCTCCGTTACACGCAGAAGATCCCGGGTTCGATACCTGATTTGAGTAGTTTTGTAAATAATTTAAATTCATGGGATGACTTTGAAGCTGCCCTTGATGCGAAACATGCAATCAATTGTAGACAATTGCTCCGAACTCAAGATGTAGCAATTCGAACATGAATGTCCCGTAATATTCCCTTCACAAATCCCCTCACTGAAATTTACACTTAAAACACTTGAAGAAGGACATGCAATATTGTCCTGGGCAGGTTTCCCTCGATAAATTTATTACAGTTGTTCAAGTCTGGTATTTTCGATAATGGCGTCATTCGCAGGTTAATCATGGCCAACGAGCGGTTATCTAATTCAAACGACGTCAGTGCACGTCCTCAAAATTCTTTTGCAGAGACATTGATTTTTGTTCCCTGCTGGAAATTTGATAATACTATATGTATGTGTAAGTTACCAGGGGCGGCTCGTGTATAGGTGCACAGGTGCACGTGCACCCCCAAATATCTGCGCGAATTTAATTCCAAATTTAAGGTTCGAAGCAAATCTCGTAATATTTCCAATAAATCGTTGGATTGTTTGCATGGATATTTTGGCCGGCCCAAAGCAAGGCATATTCGGCAGGAGTCATTCTTCAGTAGGTAAGTGCTGCCACCGGAGGGTGCTCTCCGAATGTGAGTTCATTTTTATTATCGTTTTCTACAGTCGGCATGGCAGAACGAGCCCCGGGCCATCTTTTGAAATCACGTCTGAAAAAGGTTGGTGGATCGCTCAAGCGACTGGGTCAAAACCAGTTATTTCAATTCAATGCCGTGGTATTTTGCTCGCAGGCGCAGCATTCATTCACCCCCACAAATACAATCCGCTCAGTAGCTAGTGAAAGTTGTTGCGACAGGGTTGGTGAAGTGAGCAAACAGTGTTAAAATTATTATCGTGCCGTTGAAGTGAAATCATAATATGACTTCGGTAATAAGCGATCTAAAAATAAACAGTTTTTTAAAACGACCATTGGACGAAAAATTAGAAATGGACTTCATTTTAAAATAAATATACGATGTGATGTTTGAGGCGCGTGTCGGAGGAGATGAAGGGACATTATTCGGGTATGTAATATTTTAATCAACCATATAATAATTAATTTTTTGGATGGGTTTTCCTTAAGTAACAATTACACATAGGGGAGTTTTTCCCGACCAATAAATTAAAAAAATATACTCTTTAGTCGTTTTCCGGGTACTTCAGACCATTAGTATATGAACAAATTTTCGCCTCCGACGGCTGGGGCTGCGCCCCAAACCCATTTGTTTCCCGCAGAATAAGACTTCAAAATTATGTGCACCCTCACAATAATAACTCACGAGCCGCCCCTGTGTGTAAGTAATAGAACAGTTCGCCAAATAGTTATTCGGTTGGCCAGAATGTATCCGACGCATAGGCCTATATGAAACTTTGCTAAATTGTCAATAAAGCATTCAGATACAGCCCTACGATCAAAGACTGTCAATATTTTTTATGCACGAATATGGTCAATTTTGGACTTATTTACAAAATCAAAATTTTGACAATCAACTTTATCATCTTTATCTGTTGCCACGCCCCCTTTTTGGCCCGGCATTAAAGGGACGGGGCCCTCTCCATCTTCTTCTGTCCTGGCCCCCCCCCTCCTCTTCCACCACTTTTTCCAGTTCTCCTCCACGTGCTCGTTTCTACATCTTTTCTCCACTTTTTCTGCCATTGTTGTTGGGGTCTCCCCCTTGGTCCCCCCTACCTGAATTTTCCCATTCCACATCACCCTTCCCGGTAACTCGCCCCTGTCCACCTTTTGACCTTTTTCCGAACGACTTTATCTTCTTCCCCAAATTTCCCAAACCTTTAAAAATTCCTAAATCCCAAAACCGCTCGATCCGGATATCCTCAAATTCAACTTATTTTTTTCCCTTTTTTTCTCTTCCTGAAAACTGCCCAAAATTTTCCCAATCATTTTTGGGTTGGGAAGTAAGCCCAAAGGGGAAAAAGGGGATTTGTTGAAAACGCAAATGTAAGTCTAATCGATCACGTGTTAATGCCCTTTACAGGGGGACGATGGCAGCCCGGTGGTGGGTACCCCACTGGGAAACCCAAAGGAGCTGGTGGGCCCTTTTGGGGCCCCCCTTGGCCCAAACCCCAGCCCCTTTCTGACACCCAAACCAGCCCAGCTTTCTACACCCGGGTGCCAGCTTTCCAACGACTTCATAAACCAATCTTTAAAACGCCTAGCTCTTTTCCTAATTAAACCCCAAAACCGAACCGGCCAAAAGGGAGAAAATTAGCCCCAAAAACATAAAAGACGCAACCAGACAATATTTAAACTCAAGACGCCTCAACTTTCAGAAACCTAAATGCTAGAAAATTTACTGAAAACTATTGTAGTGTTTTGTACAAAATTAGGGAACTAAGAAATACAAAAAAAATAATAAAATATTGAAAAAAAAATTTTAAAAAATTTGGGGTTTTTTTTAGTTAATTTTTACCTGCACTATAAATTTAAAAACGGATTTAAGGGTTAGTTGTTTCATTTTTTTTTGTTTGTTTTTAAAGCACTCAGAAGACAAAATGGGGAAGTCCCTTTTATGACTTAAACATATTGCCCCTAAAGCATAAAAGCTAAAAACCCACCCAATTTTTTAAAAATGACAATAGGGGTTTACCACTTTCTCTGTACCCGATATTTTTGAATCAGTGTAAAGCGTTGGGGGGGGGAGGGGGAAAGGATTGTAAAATTTTCGTTTAAAAAAATCTTTTAGTACTCGTGTAAAACCCAATGGTGTCAAATATTAAACAAACACTTTTTTGGGGAGATATTTAGGCTCCAAGGAGGGTCACGTTGATTAATAGGGGGAAGGTAATTTAAAAACAGGTTTTAAAAGGGGAAATTTTTTATATTTGGTTAGCAAAGGGCGAAGATTCCATTCTTCTACACGGGAAAAAAAATCGGAAGGGTTATTTTTTTTTTTCTTTTTTTTTTTCTGTTTGTTTTTTTTGGGTGTCTGTTAACAGGGATTCCGGCTAAAACCGGGATACCCCAAATTCGTTTAAAATTTTTTCGGGGAGGCCTTTCGAAATTTCTGAACTTAGAACTCCCCAATTTTTTTTGAGATTTTATCAAAAAAAATTATTTCACATGAAAAGAACAATTAACGCCCTTTTTTTTTTGTTTTTTTTCGTTTTTTAAAAAAGTCTTCGATTAAGAAACCTAAAATGCTTTTTTCGATTGAAATTTAAGGGTTTCACAAAAAAACCTTTTTTTTTTTTAATTTTTTAAAAATATTCTTGTGAAATTTGAGCGCAATAGAAAGATTTCTTTTTGAAAATCGCAATTTTACGCTCTTGTTTTTTTTCCGTTGGGAATGATTTTTTTTTACAGATCTTTAATTTTAATTTAATTAAAAATATTCTTGTGATATTTTTAGAGCAAACGAAAAATTTTTTTTTCATGAAAATCGCAATTTTTTAAAGCTCTTCAATTTTTTTCCCCTTTTAAGATTTTTTCACAGAACAAAAAGAAAAAATTTCATAAAAATATGGCGGCTCAAGCCCAATTTCGCCCCATCCAATAAAGCGCCCCCGAAAAAAACCGGGTTTTGAAGCTTCCTAAAAAAACATTTTTTAAAACCCAAAGTTTTGGTTAATTTGAGCATCGAGTTGATATAAACGGATAAACAAATGATAAATGTTTAATGAGCAAAGCCACCTTGATATTAATTCCTTAAAAACTGTTAATGGTTTAGCTGTTCTTATTTTAATCCTGTTAATCAATTAGGGTTTATCGGGCATAAAAAATGACCCCAAAGGGCCTTCTTATCGGGGGATTGTTTTTGTTAAAAGTTTTTTAATGTTCCCCAAAAAATTCCTTATATTCTTCTTCGTCCTCATCGGCGTAAAAAACAATAACAAAAAAAAAAAAAATAATGTTTTTTAAAGGGTTTTTTATTAATCAATATGTTAGGAGCAATTTTATAACTACACAGGGTGGAAAACCCCAAAAAAGCCCTTTCCCGACATGGTGTTTTTTTGATTATGAACATGAACTTAATTCTTTTAATCCGGGTAAAAATAAGGTTTTCATAAAAATTTTTGGGTTGGCCCCGGAAAAAAGGAAAATTTTATTTTTAGTTTTTGTCTTAGAGATACAAAAAATGTAAAAAAAAAATAAACAGGTTTAAAAAACTTTTTTTGTAATGCAACTTAAAAAAGAAGTTTTAAAATAAAAATTTAAACTTTAGCTCAAATTCCCAAAAAAAGTCCAAAATTTTTTTAAAATTCCGGATTAAAAAAATTAAAAAAAAAAAAAAAAATCTTTAAAAAATGCTAAAAAAAAATTGGGTTTTCTGAAATGGATCAATTATTTCCCAAATTAAAAAGTGTCTGAAAGGGGAGGGAAAACGAGGAACCCTGCCCCACAAATGGTCAAGAAGAAGAACCATTTGAGCCCATTTTGAACAAAAATTCCGGGGGGGAAATTGAGTATTTTCCCCGACATTCAGAAAGTTTTCCTTAACCTTTAAAAAACCCCCCCCAAAAAACGGGCCCCGGAGCGTGGGCCGCCCTCTTGGGAAAAAATCAAAAATTACTACAATTTGGGGGAATGTAAGAAAATTTTGAGGGAAGTGGAAAGAAGAGTATAAATAAATTAAAATCAAGAAATGAAAAGGGGATGTTTACGTAATTTCAAGGACCCATACACTGTAAAATCAGTTTGAAAAAATGCATTAGCTCCCTTGTCAAGTGTGTTTTTTTTATATTTTTTTGATAATATGGGTAAAATTTCATTAAGTTTCCAAACCCCATTTTTTAAATTTTTGTATCAGTCGTGTAAAAAAATGAACCTCACCTCCCCCTAAACCCCCCCTACACAACCCCTCCCCCACTTTTTCCCAAACCCAATTACAAACCAAAGAGGGAAACCCTAAAAGGGGAGAATGAAAAAAGAGAACCCATCCCCGACGACTTGATCGCCGAATAACCTCTTTTTAAAAGAGAAAAATTTTTTATAAAAGTTTATGCGTCAGAAACGTCAACCTCCTTTTTTCCCAACCAAAACGACCGATCAAATTTCCCCCCCAAGCAAAATTCAAGGGCCCCCTTTGTCACAAACTATAACTGAATTTGCCCCAAACCCAATTTATTTATGATATGTCCAATTTTTGGATGAAAAAAACCCCCATTCCAAAAACGGTGAAGTGTTGGGGGAAAGAAGGGCAATTATTAAAATTACGTTTTTCCCCTTTTTGAAGGGGAAAATTTCCCAAGGGTGGGGTGAAAATCTTTATCAATTTTTGTTTAAAAATAATTAAATTTTAAATGACCAAAACTTCTTTAAAATTTTAAACCCCAATTTTAAAAACTCCCTACATTCCGGTTTTTTGTACACGCAAATTTCCGTTTACCCCCGGAATAAACAAAAGACGGTTTGGGCTAACAGTCCCTCTCGCATTAAAGGGGCATACAGGAAAAATTTTTAAAAAGTACTATAAAAACAAAAAAAGGGAAAAAATAAAT